>KV722721.1:0-15154 GCA_001687445.1 Obba rivulosa | reverse complement strand
GTTGCAGTTGAGCAGCTGTTCTCGTTCAGTAGACATATGCTGTCTGATTCACGCTTGTCAATGAGCGCGGAATTTGCATTGATGACCATAATTATGAAGGAAATGGCTGGCAATTGGCCTCGGTGAAAAATAATTTACCTCGTGTCTTTATTCATAATAAATAAGATTACTTACGATTATATTATGATTATGATTACATTATATTATGGTATTGATACTTACTCTGTGGAAGAGGCGAAAAAATGATACGTAATATTATTATTTCGTCCCAGGGCGTATTTAATCATAATTGCGGAGCCCTACAGTACTGCACACGTCCCGACTCCCGACTCCCCGCAAGACTTGGCGTTCCATTTCGACGTCGATGCTCTCCAGATTACAGGTCTTTACAAAAACTGCCCTTCACCCGCCGAGGTTGAGACGAAACTGTTGCACAATATTACGATCTGCCGCAAGACATACCTACACCCGCGTGTCAATTTCTTCACCACATCGACTCTTCTTCACCAACCCATGTCTGCGCTTTCCAGAGGCCGACAGGCCAAGTATACAACCTCCAGAAAAGCCAAAGCCAAAAACAGTCCGAGAAAACATCTATACCCTCCCCAACCTACTGACTGTCTCGCGAATACTGGCTTGCCCCATCCTCGGCTGGTCCATCCTGCACGATGACTTCCACTTCGCCACCGCTCTTCTGGCATACGCCGGCCTCACAGATCTGGTCTGCTCCTCTTGCTCGCTTTTATAGTGAAGAACCGACTCTTGAGCTTCCTTGAAGGTCGATGGCTTTATCGCCCGGCGGTTCAACATGGGCTCGGTCCTGGGTACAATCCTCGACCCCGCAGCAGACAAGACGCTCATGACGACGCTGACGATCACCCTTGCGATGAAGGACATGATACCTGGTGCGTGATTGTGATCTGTATCCATTTTTCCAGCATCTTGACAGGATGCAATTTAGTTCCTCTTGCAGTCGTCATATTGGGCCGCGACGTTTTGCTTAGCCTATCTGCATTTTATATCCGGTATAAATCTCTACCAGAGCCAGTACGTCCATCATACGTGTTTGCTTTATCTGATTGAATTCTGAAATTTCACAGAAAACCTTCGCCCGATATTGGGACTTCTCAATCCCTTCCGCAGAAGTGCACCCTACTGGCATCAGCAAGGTCTTACACCTCAACAATACCTGTGTAATGGTTTGCTGAGTACATCGGACAGATCAATACGGCGCTGCAACTACTTCTCATGGGAGTCACAACCGTCAGCCCATTGCTTCCCGTCGATATTGGTCTGGCCCTACAAGCACTACAGTAAGTCGTGCGACAATCTGTTACCCATGTCTCAACACGGGACTCCCGTTGATCACCGCCATGCTGCAGATGGACAGTCGCGACAACAACAATCTGGAGCGGTCTGTCATACCTATTCGCGAAGGACGCGGTCCGCATTATATCCTCGAATCATAAACCGCCTATCTGACCGTCCTTGTATCACTCCTGTCCATCTTATTGTCAACGCAGATATACACTGTTGTACAGATACGCCAGGCCTCTTCTAGTGATAATACAGTATAAAAAGCTTAAAACACATGAGATATTGCTCTGGTCAATTACCGTCAGCTACGCTGGTAGTCCGTCGGTTTCGGACATCCTGTAGTGCGTCTAGGACGTCTGGTCTCCGCTCTTTGTCATGGCGCCACTGCTCACTCGCCAGTCTAAAAAGAGGTTGAGCAGTCTGAAATGTGCCTTGCATCAACCAAATCGACTTACCTCGTGCGGTTGATGAAAATGACAGACTGGACAAGCGCCTTCAACTTTCGCAGTCTTGGGGCCGGTGAAGGTTTCGGGGCGGCAAAGCCCACAGTAGCTATGGCTACCAAGATCCTCTGTTCGCTGAGAATTCCGGGAGCATGTCAGGATTCGAAAGCACCACGAAGCTGCGCTACTCACTTCCTCTCTACTCTACCGAGTAGCTTAAGCAAGTAGAGCTTCTGCTCGCTCAGATGAGAGCACCTGGTGGACTCTCGAGCGAAGGCGGCCTTCAGGTAGCGGATGTGCACAAGAAGTCCTCTGGCTTCGTCCTTGTGCCTCTCTTTCAGGCTCACTAGTTGCTGTGAATCACTACCAGATGCGGTCACTCGTTAGCGACTTCGAGCTCTTACTTGGATCAAAAGAACGTACGCAATGCAGTGGTGGTTCTCCTTCTCTTCAAGAAGAGCACTGGCTTTCTGCCGCTGTCCTTCAAGTTCCTCCTGGAGCAAGCGGATCTGCGTCTGTGCTTGCCTCTGCGCGCGCTCGAGCTTCAGCTTTTCGTCTTTACGCGCCTCCTCCATCGTCTCCTTCTGCATGTGCAAGTTCTTGAGGTCCCGACCATAGGCATCGGCCTCCTGCCGCACGCGCTTGAGATCCGCCTGAAGGACGGCGACTGATTGCGCAATGTCCGCCTTCTCTGCAGCGACGCGCTTGCGCTCAGATTCGGCGCGAGCCAGTTCCTCTCCGCGCTGGGAATAAGCACGACGGAGATCGTCCAACTCAAGGCGCTGGAGCTCCAGTTCGTGCCGGCGGTTGTCGTGCGAGGTCTGCGATGCGGCATGTTCGTCTCGGAGCTTTTGGACATGCTGCACATGATGAGAGAATCAACAACTGATGAACTTGAAACATCTTTTGTATAGTTACCTCCGACATTTTCTTGAAACGCTGCTGCAAGTCCTTGTGATCACTAGCCAGTATGGAACGTTCGTGCCGAAGCTGTTCAATCGTCTCAACATTGGCAGAGATCTTGCTCTCCAGCAAGCGGGCTTTCTGCTCGGCCGTCGTGTGTACTGATATGATTGATTAATCAGGGTTCAGAAGGGAACCAACGCAGGAGCATACCCCGTAGCTCAGCTTCAAGGTCGTGGTTGTCTTTTTTGAGTCGCTGAAGATGATCTCTTGTCTTGGCCATCGCCTGCCAGGCGAATATCAGTATTCAGAAATAGAACGCTGTCGAAAGCATCAGCAACAAGGCTCACTGATTCCGTCATGCCTAATTGCCTGGAGATCTCCTCTTTCTCACGCTGATACCGAGCGTGCTCTGCACTGAATGACTTAAGCTGTGCCCGTTCAGCCTTGAGCTTGCCTTCGAGGTCCTGCACCATCCGCTCCGCGTTGTCCAGCGCCTTTAACAGATGAGTCTTCAATTCAATACTTCTCAGTGCGTACTCACCCCTTGCATGCCTGCCCGAGCCTTCTCTCCCGCTCGCTCAGCATCGATATGCTTTTGCAGCTCAATGTTCACGTCGCGGACTTTGGCATTCAGCTTGTTCGCAGTGTCTTGCAGCACAGCTTTCTCTCCTAGAAGGGTACGTTTCTCTTCGTCCCAAGCCTTCTTCATGGACACCAACTGAACATTAAGCGCCTCGACGCTTGCTCGCAGCGCTTCAGTTGACTTCGTTGGCGGAGTAGGAGGATGCGACGGAAGTGAGGACCGCGATGCCTCCAGCATGGTACTAGTCGCTCAACGTCAGATCTATGCTCTTATGCATACGATTTTGATTTACCTCTCATCACCATTTATAGCGGCCTGCACATCGATCTTGGTGAGGCACTTCGAACACCTCACTTTGCGTAGCCTCTGAGAGCGCTTATCCTCCAATCTAGTCAACTTAGCAATTTCCTCCCCGAGGGAGATGATGCGTGCACGGGCCTCCTCCAACCGCTTGGTCAATGTCACGACATCCAAGCCAGCATCGCCTAGCTTGTCAAGCTTGTCATCGATGCTCTCGTTTGCGCGGTCTAGCTGTTGCTGTAGTCGTGCAATCTCGGCAACCAGCGGTGACATGGTCGGATCGTTCATGGTGCTATGCAGCCATGAGAGCTTGGGTGACGTATAAGATACCATCGTATTAAGAGTAAAATGAAACTTACGTCCTGCAGTGGTCCTCCGGGAGTCTTGGGACTCTTAAACGTCATTGTCAAAAGTTGCCGATGCATAGGGGACATGCCGCTCATGTTCGACATCTTGCCCGGGGTATTGGGAAGTGTGTTGTATGGTCTCATCGACTTCAGACGTTCAGCGAGATCCTCCTTCTCCTGCTCAAGTTGCGAGATCTTGGCGTCCTTGGCTTTCTCAATGGCCTTCCTTGCAGGAGACTGGTTCAGCAAGGTGCTAAGCCGCGCAACCTCCCTGTGAGCATCCTCGAGCTCCAGCTGGAGTGCTTCGACCTTCGCAAGGGCCTCAATCTCAGGCTGAGTCTGTCTTGCGTTGGTGCTGCGTGATACGCTTGAGACAGACCTCGAGAGGTCTTTCGAGCGCTCCGCAGAGCGTTCCAGGGCTGCCAGTCTGCCTTTGACCGTAAGCAGTTCCTGCTCATCGGTAAGCATCTTGGATTCCGCAGCCTTGAGAGCCTCCTCGAGTTGGCGGGATAGCTCCGCGGCCTTGTTCGCCTCGTCGGATAGTCGCTCAATCTCTGCCTTGTCGTCTTCGGACTCCAGAGTTAAGATCTCGTGTTCGTCTTGCAAATCGGCGAGCTCCTTCTCTAGCGTCTCGATCCGCTCCACTGCATCCACTGCATCTGTGTCCATCTGGGCGATATATGCCTTGGCCTTGCGCATTTCGTCTTGCACTTTTTGCATGTCCTCGTTGAGCACCTGGATGCGCTGCATTGCATCTGACAGCTGCTCCGTTTTGCCTTTTAGATCATCCTGCAGCTGAGATTTCGCCGCCTTCGTGTCGCGCAGCTCTTTGTCAAAAACATCGATCCTGATGTCCGACTGCATGACTTCTTCCTCCAACGCCGTGATCTGACCTTTGGCATTCTGAAGTTCTGCTCCCAGCCTGGCTGCGCGTTCGTTCGCCGCTATGAGTTCCATGCCGAGGTCCTTGCCTCCCTCGAGCGCACTCTCTGCCTTCTGGAGCCTCTCTGCGAGTGCGTCGCTCTGCGCGATAATGGCGACCAGCTGCTTCTCAGAAGCTTTCGCCACCTCGATTTTCTCCTCTTCAGCCTTCTTCGCCGCCTGTTCCGCTTCTTCAGCCCGCGCCTCGAGATCCTGCACGATCTTCTCCACACCTCTCTCGACTTCCTTCATGCGCTCTCTCCACCGTTCTTTGTCCATCTCCCGCTCGTCAAGTTGCTCCTTGAGCCGTCCTTCTACCTTATCCTTCTCCTGCGCACACTGCTCAAGCTTTTGCTTCAGGTTATCTACCGCATCTTCCAGAGCGGCTTTCTCCTCTATCCAGCCCTCCGCTATATCCTCCGCCACGTCGCCGAGCTCGGGTCCCATGCTAACACGACGTCCGCTGCCGCTCGGCCGGCGAGCTTGCAGCTGCGGCGCCGGTGGTGGATCGGGAGCCACCTGCGGGTCCTTCCCAAAGCGCTCCTCGTACTCTTTCAGACGAGCCATCAGCGTCTCGTTCTCCTCTTGCAGGCGGCGATTCAACCCATGCAAGTAGTTGTTGAGCTTGTTAGCGTTGAACCGTCCTACACCATGTCCGTGCTCGCCGAGACCGATGACAGGGTCAAAAGAAGCATTCGCGCGTGCATGTGTAGTAAGGTCGTGCGCGGACCCCGTTGACACGAATGAGGCACGGTCGATGGTAGGATCATAAGGAGACTGGGGCTGCGTAGTAGAGCCTGAGGTGGATTCAGAACCCGAAGCGACGCCTTCTTCTGAAGGCCCAGACCACGCTTGCGAGAGGGGGTGGGACAGCCGTCGGGGTACTGGTGGACGGGTGGTGACACCCGCGAATGCCGCGCGAAGACTTACGCCAGGCGTCGGCTGCGTTGGCCCTGTGGCCTGCGCATCTTCGTTGCTGCCAGCGCGGTGTGGGTGTGGTGTGGCCCACTTCATCTTGGGACGGGCGGTGGAGTTGATTACAGAAAGCAGGAACGACCGCTTGTGTGTACCGGGGGTCGCGGGATCTTCTCCTTGCTGATACTCAGATTGTGCTTCCCCAGATTGTTCATCGTGCTCGGTCTGCTGTTGTTGCGGGGTTAACGTGGGCTGTGGGAGGGCAAATCGTGCCCTAGGTCGTGGCTGAAAGACGGGCGTCGGTGTAAACATGGCGGACGGTGCTGGCGAGGAAAATGCGACGGAGGCAGGGGAGCGCACTGCAGGCATGATCGTCCCGGCCTCAGACATATTCGGGGCTTCCTCTGAAGAGAAAGTTGGCTCCCTCGAACTGTCCCTATCCTCCGCTGCACCAGTCTGAGCGTGTGACTGTGCGTCACCCGAGACAGAATTTGCCAATCCAGACTGCTCATCGATATTGATGCTGGTCTGCGTATCATAGTACCTCGTCTCTTGTGCTTCTTCACCTGAGGGCGAAGCGTTTGTAGATGGAGGCAAAGGTATCGAGAGTGCGGAAAAAGGAGATAATGGAGCAGATGTAGTCGAATGCGAAGAGGATGACGTCGGCGAGGGTGTCGTGCTGGTTAGCGACGGCGTTCGAGCGCGCGTCAGAGGTCTACGGAAAGAGACATTGCGCAGCTTATCGAACGGCGATGGCTGCCTCTCCGAGCGGAGACTGACCGAATAGTCGTATTTCCTGGAAGGAGTCTTGCCGTCCTCGACTTTACTGTGATCCGCTGGGTGGTCTGATTGGAGCGCATCTGAGATCTCGCGTCCGCTCATGTCGCCATTGAGCTCTGCGCCAGACACGGACGAGATATATACCTCAGGTCCGTTCGCGCCGGGCAAGCTGGGAATTGCGCTAATGTCAAAGCTTTCGTGCGCACTGTGCTTCAAAGATCCCGTGTTTGAGGCAGACATGCTAGATTTGCTTGCTCGGGACGCAATGGAATGAGCAAAGCGCACAGTGCTCGATGTACTTGATGGTGGCCTGATAGTCGATGCGTTCGTCCGCGCAGACAAAGGGGCTGGAGTAGATTGTAATGGAAGGGATTCTTGTATATCTTCAAGGCTAGGCTCGTCGGTGGTCTGGGATGTCGCATCCTCCGAGTCTTCCAGTCCTGGCAAAGAGGGGAGCGAGGGCATATCTCTCCCTTCCACCGCCTCAATCCGACGCCAAATTCTCGACGGTGTCTCTAACATGGTCGCCATTTCCTATCGATTCTCAAATACTCCCCCGCCGATGAGTGGCCTGCGATACTCCTGCACGACAGGGCCGGCGCTAACAGTAGAGTTGTCTGGTCAATGAAAGAGCATTCATACGACATCAAACTTACCACTTAAGCCAAACGGCCAATGCTATCCCTTGGGGTCGTCGGCGGAAGAGACTAGGAGGAGGAGCTCCGAGCGTATAAACCAGCACAGTGGCGAACGGCGAACGCGTCGACGCGACACGGGTTGAACATCACGTGGCCCCGTAGCCGCCAACGACTCCCGCCGGAGCCTGCCGGTGGTCAACGGCAAATGCAATCTCATCTTTCGCTGATGGAGGTTGATGACCGCCTCCAACAGATCACATAAAGGGTTGCCTACGGGAGACAAGCCCGGCTGTAGCATCTCCAAAGAAAAGACCCCAATACGAGCTTTCACCGTCATTATGTGCTGTTATCGAGGCATAGAATACGGGGACTTCAGGCAAAACTGCATTCAAAGTAAACCCGAGTGGCATTGTTCGTGAAAGGTCTGTCATGGCGTCGTGAAATTAGCTATAGTCTAATATACAGCTTTGCTTTAGATTCTAGAGATAATGATGCCTCTAGACTGCCTGAATGGTGTTTAGACCAATGTAGGGACGGTAAGTACGATACTAGACGTGAAGCCCCTCGCTCGCCTCCCCCAGAGCCGCTTCTAGTGTATTCCCGTGTTTCGGTGCCACAACTGTGCCTTCCTCCTTGGGTGTTGTCGCTCCCGGACTGTATCCAGTCATCGTCGCCTCCTCGTCGCGTTGTCTCTTCTCTTCCACGCTGAGACCGAAGGCATCGTCGGTGAACATCTTCATCTCGACTTCTTTAAGCCCGAAGAGCGTGAGGAAACCAAGACCGGCGATGCCGATCATCGTCTTCCAGATGACGGCCATGCTCTTCGCGAAAGCGTCGCGCACCTCCGAGCGCAGTGGCTCGGGCAAATTGCCGATCTGCGGAATGGCTGCGTATGCGATCTCGGTGCCTTGTGGGAACTGCGCGAGGAAGGCCTCGGGGAGCTTCTTCTTGAGCTCGTTTTGCAGGATGGTAGCAGAGATGGTGATGCCCCATGTCTGCGCGAATGCGCGCATGAACGCGAAGAAGGCCAGGGCAGCAGCGGTACGTGATACTGGGAGAGGAGCGAGAATGGGGAAGACCGTGCCAGCGAACTGCGCGAATTTGGTTAGTGATCTGTATATTGTGTGTCAAGCGGAAGAGCTGCTTACAATCATACCCGTTCCGGCAGCTGCGACAAACTGGTACCCGACCCACTGGCCGATGCTGCTAGTCGACTTCAGAAGAGTCAACAGGCCGAAACCGATGATGGTGAGAGTCCAGCCTGTAACGTTGGCGGCGCGATACTTGTTCAGGACTTGCACCATGGCACCGCAGATGAGAGCGAATGGAGCGACAACGAGGGCAGTGGCCAACATGTCAACACCCGAGCGGATGGGCGACGCGCCGAGACAAGCCTGGAAGAATACCGGCAGGTAGTCTGTAGGGGGAATCTAAGTCAACATTTCGGCCATGGCATTGCGGCCTGAGACTCACAGATGATTGAAATACTCGTGATCCCGTGGACGAAGGTAGACGCAAAGCTGTGGGGTGTACCGTGAGTAGATGCACAGTGGAGGAGCGGTCGTGAAGGCTTACCCGCTGATACTCGTACGGTTATTGACGACTTCCCAAGGAATGGTAGGCTCCACAGGCACCTTCGCCTCGTAAACGACGAAGACTCCAATAAGGAAGAGACCGGAAATGAGGAGACCGAGAACCTTTCCGGAACTCCAGGGGTACTTGATACCGGCCCACGTGAGGCCGATAACTGCCAGCGTAGTACCAACGATAGCGATCGCATTACCGCTATTCAAGAGTGAGTATATATTGTGATGGTGCGCGCCAGGCCACTTACGTCCAGTCAACGCGTCTCAGCTTCTCCTTCATCGACCCAGGAGGCGTGCGGACGCGTAAGAATACCGCAACGAGAACGAATGCGATACCCGTCAGGGGTAGATTAAGATCTGCGCATCGATGTCAGCATCGGATCGTGCTGGAGGAGAGACACAGATACTCACAGAACAACCACCGCCACGATGCCTTCTCAGCGAAGGAACCACCCTGTACAACGATGTGAGTTGTCGTTCTTGATAACAACAACAACTACTTACAATCGGGGGACCAATACCGGAAGCGAACGACCATGTCAGGCCCAGCATACCCTGATAGAGCCCACGCTCCGCGAGCGGCACGAGATCAGATGTGATGATCTCGGTCAAGTTAATAATGCCTCCGCCACCAACGCCTTGAACCGCTAGAATCAAACAACTCGTGAGTATTTGACATGTTCGAGGTGAAAGTCCGAGACTTACCACGAGCCGCAATCAACATGTTCATGCTTTGGGCGGCACCGGCGAGGGCGCTACCGACGGCGAAGAAGGCAATGGAAATTAACATGATAGGCTTGCGACCGAAAATGTCTGCGAGTCCTCCGGACAAAGGAAGGACCGCTGTGCTGGAAAGAGCGAATGCCGAACCGACCCAAACGAAGTTGTCGCCACCGTTCAAGTCGGCCGTGATTGTTGGAAGCGCCGTGGCCACACCGGTCAAGTCCAGGGCACTGAGGAAAAGGGACATGACGATGGCGATGAAAGTGAGCCAGAAATCGCGGCCCTTTCCCGTTTTCTGGGTCGCTGGCGGGGCCGCCCCGCGTTCTTCTGTATCTGACATGGGCGGAAGAGGGAGGACGAGGGAATGCGGGTTGTGGGATTTGGTGGAAGTGGGATGGAGAATTGCAGAAACCGCAGGGGTCCTTTATGGTTCCTGAGGAATAGCATGGCTTGTGGTGGGTTTTCCGTTTGGCGCCAGCCGATGCACGCAAACCAGCACAAGCCCCAGTGGACATGAGCTGTGCCCTACGGCGAGCCAGCCATGCCCGAACGAACTCTATCAGACCGACCTCGGTATTCCCTTTTGCGGATGGGTTTCGCCTCAAAACTGATCGGGCCGCCCGAAGTGGCGCCGTCTAGATCCCACGGCTTCAGCATGGTACAAGCAAGGTCAGTGGACCTTTGTTCGCAACTCACAGAGTTGACATGCATGTCTCCGCATCTGACAGCCTTTCCTGGCAGCTCACTTGGAACTTGTGTTACTCCATGTGTGACTCGTAGCCTACGCCCACTCAGCGTTTGCCGACACCCTGCCGCTGAGCTCATGGCGAAATGGTCTATACTTCAGTATCTCCGCCTCGGCGTTGGAGTCACCGCAGTGCTTCTAGCATGATCTGGCTAAAAAATGGCCGAGTCACTATGTCAACTGCGGTGGCGAACATGCTCTTTGGACCCTAGGAGGAGTACATACATGTGTTTTTGTGACCCTGTCAGTGTTTTGGCCCTGAGAAAGACATGGGACAATTCCAAGCATGGCAGGCTTCTGAGGTGTCAGTTGTGAAGGGACTCGGCTTGTACCCGCCAGCAGCGTTGCTGAGTCGGCACCAAACATTGGGCTTCGGATCACCGAGACTTTGGAAGACGCTCACCTTTTGTTCCCCACGCTTGGCGGACAACGGCAAGAATCTGCGATATTCTCGGACTCCGCATTTGCCGGATCGATGACGCAAGCCCTCGGTCTTCGACCGAGTGTTTCCGTGTGCTCCGATCCTACGTCGGGCTCTACTGTTCGCCTTGTCTAATTCCGCATCGAACGCCACGTAGGTGCTATACTGGCTGTTGTACATGCGCGGAGTGCAAGGATCAAGGGTCCTCTGGCCTGTTCTTCAGCATGATGCCGCAGGTTGTCGCATCTGGTTGCTGCGCAGTCAGCTCGCAGTGACAGCATGTTCATCCCTGCACTCAGGAGCGACTATTGGTATTCCGGCGCTGTCAGATGTCCGAAAGATCATTAACCCACTCGCAGAGTTGGACGGAATGGAACCCCACTCTTCATTTCCTAGCCGAGTCACTGAACGCTCGATTGCGTCATTGCAGAATGAACGCGGGCCTCGTACGACTGCAAGTGGTCCACACGAAGGGTTTCGCGGTCATAGTTTATCTACTTTCGTGAGTCGGCTGTTCGTAGGATACTTACTCAGGCCAATACTTATATCCTGGTTTCTGGTGCTTGCAGACGAGCATTCCAGACTGAATCTCGAAGTTCGGAGCGCTATGTAAAAGACAGGGTCCCAGAGTTGCGACACAACGTGTCTCGGATGACCCTGCATGGTCTAACTGAGCCGCTCGGCGTGCATCTTCCTCGACATTTACGCAGAAGTCCCACCATACCTCTTAACTTCGGGAACAGTCTGGGGATTGGGGAAGCAGGTCCATTGGATGCTTCTCGTCACGTCAGTTCAGTGGGCCTGTCCCGGAGGATGTGAAACATGCTACGCGGCACATGCCCATATCCGATGTCCACATTGTCAAGCACTACTCCACGTACGCCAGCTTCCTCTGATGTGAAGTTGGTAGCACCGGGTAGCATCCCTGCGGTGAGCTTGATTTGATCAAGTCGGCGTTGACAGCCTGCGTGAGGGCAGAACGTTGCTAACCACGTGCGCATAGCTATATGCCACAGTGCGCCAACGCACTGGCGACAAGTACCGGGAGTTATTCTCTCCTCACAATGTCAATACCATCATTGTTATGTCTACTGCAACCATTTTTTTGAAATACAATGCAGATTTCCTTTGTAAAGGTTCCATCGTGACAATCGTGTTACTCTAACACTCCTGGAGTCAATTCGAAGATCCGTAGACTACGAAAGTCGCGATCTCGAAATTGGCGCTAACGCACCATCGCGTATTCTATGTCCTTTTCTGTCAATATTGGCAAGAGTGGCACAACCATCGGACCGGAAGACTCAAGCCGACTCAAGCTCCGTGTTCATAGCATCTGAACGTTCTGGAAATTAGGGTCATCGCTGATGTGAGCGCTCATGTTCTGCCAGCTCAGATGCAGTGAATGAACAGCTGGGCAGGGTCGCAATGAAGTCCGACGCAGAAATCGGAGAAAGGAGCTGTATGTACAATCGAGTCACTTGGCGCAATGCAGTACGTTGTAAGTGGTGCCCTCTGCGGTCCCTGTCTCGTGCAATCGTGGAGCATAAACGCGCAGTCATTTATTGCGAATCGATAGTACATGGACAACACCCTGGGTTTTCGAGTTGACACTCGCGCACATGATTCCGTCCTCCGTGTGCCATTTTAGATGTCTTCTGGTTTCCGCGCAATTTTCGATGCTACTCCATACATCAGTGTTTGACTATTGATCGGTGCTGGTGATACATCCAGGAAAACAATGACGGCGAGTAACAGAACAAAATCGAATGATGCACGGAGGTCTGTAACCGGATACATAATCGAAAGGCGTGCAGCAGGAATATATTAACTCATGCGATCCTTACTTCACTCTTGCGCTCGTATCACCTCCATATTTCTCTAGATTTGTACAAATGCTCACGGAGCGGAGGAAAGACTTTCATGCCGAGGAGATGTGGATGTTCTCCCTCTGCCAGGAAGGTCTCAGCGTATCCGATATTATCTCCCTAGTAGCAGGCCTGCTCAACAATACCCCGTGGTAAGTAGGCAGCGACTATACTAGCGACCATGAATTAATCATGGCCACTTTGCGGCCTCAAACGTGACTTACGCCCGACGGTCGACCTCCACATCGCGGTTGATGAGGCCGAGGCCGAGATGCATCGCGATGTGGTTCGATAGTCCCGCAAAGTACACGAATCGCCAGTGGCGACTCCTTATTGGGTGACCCTAGTAAACTCACCTTCATTCAATATGATGGACATCTTTAGACTTCTAGGCGGCTCCGCGGCCATTCCGCGGTGAGACGTTCCGCGGTTCCTTTAAGTATCCGGAGGAGCGCAACGAGGCGCAAAAGGTGGGACGCTGACAGCCAGTGTCCTCTTGTTACTGCTTTCTGGCTTTCTTCCAGGTTTACTCAGCTCATCGTCACTTGTGCATCATATGTCGCTCTGAACACAAGTTCTAAAAATTATGATATACCGTCAGCAACACAGTTTCTAAATCCGGCAGTGGACGGATGAAGCATCCCGAATAGACGTGTCGCGAGGAAATTGCTCCAGAAAAATAGTGGCGGAGTGGAAATTACTCACTTGCAAGATTCCCCAGTGCGTTTCTTTTGCATTTAACCTTGAGCCTACGGCAGGCATCACAAGCTTTACCTGAGGGGATGTGTCCCGAACGGGGCACACGGCTTCCTTGCTTTTGCCACTGATATACCCTTCACGGTTCTTCTCGACGGACCGGCCCCGTTTAGTAAGGGGGTACCTATGTCCGCGGTTAACGGGTAACCTTCACTGCTGTTCGAGGGTCGGCTTACCATTCGGAGTGTGTGATTCGCCGCTCCCCGAGTATGCGAGGTTCCGAGTCATCTACTGTAGCCACAGGGCCAATTCGTGGCTCGTCGGCGTCCATCCATCCCGAGTTCATGCCAATCCCAAGCGGGGCTTCAACGTATGCAGAATGCTTGCGAGCTCATTACAGAAGCCGCAACGACAGATGTGAGTGTTGACAGCGAGTACTGTATTTAACAGAGGACAACGAACACTTATAATGGCAAGTGCTGGAATAATAATATAGCAGCCTCCCCGCCGCAATTTAGCTGCCGCGTTGAATGTATGACTGTTGACGACAGCCTAGAGAACATTGATCCAGAGTCCACTGTGCCCCCTCTCGGCCTTGCCTCGTAGAACCCAAGGGAACTTTCGTGTTAGGCCCGTGGCTGAACCTCAACGAAGCACGCCGTTTTCGACTTTGCGCAAGAGCAACGATAGGCAAAGCGCCAGCCTGAGTGTGGCAGCCGAGCAGCCGGTGCTGCCGAGCGCTGCTGCTGTGTACACTGTAGTCTTGTCACTTTGCCCCACTGAGTACTCCTCGACCTGAGAAGTTTGTATCAGCGCTGGAGGGGGAATGGGTTCAGTGCATATCAAATGCACAAGGGAAAATCTGTGCATTGTGACCCTAGTAAACTCGCTGTCATCTGATACGATGGGCGTCTTCGGATTTGTAATCATCCAGCGTTTTCAGTCGTGTGTATGTACACGAAAGCTTCCATGCGCCGGCGCATCCCATTCCCCGGTCTCAAGTTCCGATTCGGCGCGTACTACGTAGTGCGCATGGTCCCGTGATCAGCTCCACGACCTTATCCCGAGTCCCGACTTTCGCTCGGCGGCGCTGACAGTGGTGTCTTATCTTCACCATCCATCCATCGCGCTTGCTAGCTTTTCCGCATTGTATCTCAGCGTGCTGATAGCAGAACGGCACCCTCATGCAGATCGTGCCTCGGCACGAATCCCCGTGTTAGAGTCATATAGTAGCCTCATCGCAATCCTGCACTGGCCGTATTCTCTCAGACCTTGGATTGCATCACGAGCACAAAAGTCCCTTAAGTTTCCAGGACGGTAATGACAGCATGCATTTGACCAGTAAACATTCACTAAGACTAAAGTTCGTGGCTGCTCAGGCTCGGTTCAATACGAGTCTGCGACTATTTCCTGTGGAGGTATCCTACCGACCATACATGCTACTATATACCCAACGCCCTCCCATTCGTACAAAGAACCGCGTCGGACCATGGTATGCAACGGATTGCAAACGATCTCCCGACAGGCAGTGGACTGCAATGCGCCGCCGTGAAGCCTGGCATACGGTGACAAGAATTGTGACTACGAAAGTAATGTAGGACCCGCCACCATAACCGGTGTCAAAAAGCCTTGTGCGAGGACTGGTATACCCTGCATTCTCCCCTGCTTTCGAACATGTGTAGAATGCAGTGCCGCCACCTTTGCATCACCGAAAAGGCGTCCATCTTACAACCTATTATAAGGTCATTACGACGGGTTATAATTAGATTAGAACTGTTCAAATCGTTGTAAGATATGTAATCTTGATAATCCCATTATATTTCTATAACATCACTTGCAAAGAGATGGCGACTACATTGTGAGTTCATTGCCATAGCACAAATATTGAGTGCATCAGAATTAGTGTAAGCTTGTGAGAGTTTGTAAGGTATTCCGAAAACGCTTGTAATGGGGACAACCTAGCGGCCG
>KV722720.1:0-15217 GCA_001687445.1 Obba rivulosa | reverse complement strand
ATCTTTATTATTGAAAAGGTGTACTAAGTCTCTAATTAGGTCATAAAGCGACACCAAGTCACGTTAAGCCAGGCAAAGGCGGAGTTGACATTCTTCTGATGCATTCCAAGAGCACAACCTATTGTAGCTGGCCCGCGCGTGGGTCGCCCCCGCCACCCCCGCGAAGGTGACTGCATTGATTGCAAGATGCAGGTAGCAAGCTTTGTGCAGAGTTTTCACAAGGGAAGTCGTGATGACTACTGAGCATAATCATCTGCAGCGCAACCTGGTGACATCGTCTTTCACGAATAAGTCAAGCAGCGAGCTGAGGAGGCAAAGTTCAAGTCGTCACTTGTTAGATGGCACGATTATTTGCGAAGACATACGAACATTACGGACAGTTCCTCGCAAGGCTTTTTGATAGACGGCTGATAAATGTATCTTTCATGTTCGAGTCGCTAGGGGATAGATATGCGATCCAGGAAAGCGTGTCGCTCTGTATAGTCACTTGTCCAACCAGATGGACAGAATGCCACCAGTTGCGCCGCAGAGCACCAGGTAGGTGAACCGATATCAAGAACATAACAGCCGCCAGGACGTCTTCAAGCATGATGCATGATGCACTGCGCTCCCGCAGCCCCATCTGATACTACGATCCCGAGCTCATCGATATTCATATACAGGTTGTATTTCAAACCTCGCTAATCGGGCGATTGCATGTGGGACAGATCCGTCGTCGTCGGGCAGCTCAGAGCCTCTCAGAGCCTCTCAGCTGCCAGAGGCACTCCGATGCGGCTGACCAGTTACCGCGAGCAGTTTGTTGTACTCAGATGGAAAGCCCAGATCCAACTAGAATCTAATCAATACGTAACATACGTGACCCTGCTAGAGTTCTAGACATGTAATAGCAGACATCTCCACCTAAACACCACCGCCACATACACTAAATGCTACAAACGCACCAACTATCACACACCAGAACGCCCGCCCGGCCCAAACGAGTGTAGGCGATGATGAATACAATGCAGGTACAATAGCCCAGGGTTGAAGCCTAGATCTCAGAACCTAGCACATACCAAAGTAAAAAGGCTCTACACATGCCTCGTTGTGGACGTGGCCTACACCCACGAGCCGTGGATGAGGGCATCCCACGCACTCTTGGACTGGAGGGTGCCGACGAAGTCCGCGCGGTGGTGCGGCGTCGTGCTGCCGCTCGCCGCAGCGGCGGGCACTTGTGCGTCGGCAGGCAAGGGGGAGCCGGTCGTAGCATCGGGCGCGGATGCGGCGCGAGAAACCATAGGCGCGGAGGGAGGCGCGGGGGTGGAGGCATCCGTACGCTACGGAGGTTGAAGTCAGCTCTGGAGAGAAGCTATGCGTGCAAAGCCAGTGCAGCCATCTCCAGCCCAGAGTCCTTTAAGCGTAAGCACATTGTGATGCGGGTGTCGCGGTCGACAGCAACTTAGATCGGGAGCTCGGAGAGCGCACTAGCAGGGCAGAGCGAGACTAGTCAGGGTGCTCACGTGGTGCGAGGTCTGTGCGGGCCTGTGTGGATGGTGGAGGTGGTGTTGGAACAGTGGAGAGGGCACGCCGAACGGGGGGAGGGCATGCGGCGGCAGAGCAGCGCCGGATGCGTGCCCATGCCATGCGGGGCTGGCCGTGCCCGACGTGGTCGTGGACGCGCGGGTGTATGGCGGACGTTTCTACGGGGGACGTCAAGATGTTCTCTTGGGATAAGTCAGCCCCGGCCGCGGGGCGCGCATGGAGCACGCACGAGCGGGCGACGAGGCGTAGGGAGGGCTTACGGGGGCGAGAATGGAGCCGAGCGCAAGGCGCAGGCTCACGACGTGTGCGTCGCGGTGTTCGTCGCGATGGTCGTCGCGGTGGTCATCATGATCCGGCTGCGGCGTCTGTGAGTCTCGTCCTACACGACCCATGATCTGGTCTACCCACCATGATTGTCCTCGACGTTACGCAGGATGCGTGCACACCGTTGCGAAGATTGAGGAGACAGGGGCCTCGTCGGCGAGGGGGTTAGGGCAGAGCGTAGGCTCAAGCAGTCGCTGTTGCGGGTGGAGACAAGACGTGGCGCGCCTGTAGGGAGTTTTTATCTGGGGCGGCTCCACCAACCACGCAGCGAGCAAGAGCTGGGAGTGGGAGCAAGGCTGGCAGTCAACAGGGGACAACAGCCCAGGATGGCAGCGCTGTGCAACGGCACGCGCACATCGCGGGGCATCCAGGAGCGGCAGGCGGCGCAGCATCGGCCCGGGGTTCCCGCGCTCCCAACCAACTGGCAGCCACCCCCGCATTTCCCATCCGTGGGGCCTGGGGCCCCGCCAGGGCATGTGTGCCACGCTCGCTAATCGGCGTGGAATTCGCACTGGTGCGAGAATCCACCCGCTGTCTGTCAGGTTTCTGTGTTCTGCCTATCGTCGATAAATCCTGTGACTTCCTCGGATATCTTGACGAACATCTTTCGCACTGTCGAGAGCCTCTTGCCGAATATTCCAGAGCCGCAGTGTGCTTCCGGCCGCCAGTCTGAAGTCGGCAGAAAAGTTTTTGCTCGAGATTCTACGAATGGTCCATCGCGGATCTGCCGCTAACAATCAAACGGCCTCAAAGAGCACGCGCATCTCGTCAGCATGACGGAAGAGATAACATAGATTGTACCTGGTGATGCAAGGGCTATCATAGCCCCGGACGAACGGACACATCTCGTATCGAGATACGCAAGACACTGCATCGGAGCGCGAAAAGCTATTATACACTGCGTCGAAGCAGGAAGCAAAGACGGGCTCAGTGCCCGATGATCCTCGTCGGCTGGTATGGCTCCTCCAGATACTTGATCTCCTCGTCCGTGAGCTTCAGGTGCACGCCCTCTGCCAGAGGACAAAGTCTCAGCACCACATGCAAAAGGGAGAAGCAGGATGTGCGTACCGCAGACATCCCTCAGGTTCTGCAAGCTCGTCGTGCCGATTATAGGAGCAGCAATAACTGGGACAGGCTCAGCATCTCAGCAAGAGCAGTGCGCATGATCGACGTACCGTCCTTGGAGAGCTCCCAGGCAACGGCAACCTGCGCCATGCTCACGTCCCGCTTCTTCGCAACCTCCTCGACCCTATTCACAATCTTCTCAATCGCCGGGTTGTCATAATTCTTAAGGAACCTGTGCACGCAGCGATCAACGGCTCCGCGTTAAGATTGCCCATGAAAAGCAGGTCCGGCCAGACCTACCAGTCAGTCTCTCCGCGTTTCGTCTCCTTGCTCTTATTGTATGGACGACAGAGCAGCCCGCGGCCAAGAGGGGACCACGGGATGGCCGATACGCCGAAGAACTGCGAGAGTGTCGTGACCATGTAAACAGAGTTATGAGTAGACAGGCTGCGCACCTTGAGCGTGGGGAACATCTCGCGTTCTTCCTCGCGATAGATCAGACTGTGGTGATCCTGCATCGAGATGAACGGCGTGAGGTTGTGTGTGATAGCGTAGTCTGCCGACATCGGTCAGTATCACCCCGGTAAGACGAGCGGAGGACCACGCACTCTGCATGGCGTGGACTGGGGAAACACAGGAGAATCAGCAAAGAAGGGAAAGAAGAGAAAGAGTGTGACGTACATTGCCAGGCGTAGCACGAGCTCATTCCGATGTAGCGTACAAGCCCTGCCTTGACGACGTCGTGCAGCGCTTGCATCTACACCACAAGACCGTCAGCGAAGCCGAGCATGCTTCCAATATATCAGTACTCGCTGTTTCCTCAAACGGCGTGTCCCAATCCACGCGGTGGCCTGTTGCGCAAATATACAATCAGCATATGATGGCTCTAGCACGGAGGCTCAACGCACACTGCAGGACATCGATATAGTCAAGCTGCAGCCGCTCCAGACTCTGCTTCACTGCATCGAAGATGTGCTATGTCCGTCATTATGTCAACCCCATGTTCGAGCAAACGAAAAGAGGCGGCGTACCTTGCGGCTCATTCCCCACTGATTCACGATACGGATCTGGCCCTGCTCCGCGGCGGGCGGGTCAAATACCTTGTCTGCGCGGTTCTTGCAGACCACTCCCGCAAACTGCACCGAACAAGCGTGAGCCCTCGGCACGACATGGAACAGAAAGAGAGACCAGGACGCACTTTGGTCATGACGACGATCTCCTCGCGAGGCAAGCCGAGTTGCTTGACTGCCTTGCCTAGAATGACCTCCGAATATCCGTTCGAGTACACATTCGCGGTGTCGAACGTCTGGATGCCCGCGTCGTACCTGTGCAGCCCGTTAGCTTCACCTCATTCCGCCGTAACTTCCGACCCGGTGTAGACGAACGCGTATTTAATGTGCTTGATTGCCTCCTCCTCGTCAAGCAACCAGTCCGTCCACTCCGCACCGTAGGACATGCACCCCAGGATGACGCGCGAGACCTTCAAGCCGGACTTGCCCAGGCGAACTAGCAACTGCCGTCAACCTCCATGCACATCCATACATCCAATGAGCACGTACCGTAGGGCATGGGCTTCGAGGGGAGTTCTGGGATGTCCGACATCGTTGTATGCGTGTTTTTTCCAGTCGTGTGCGATCACAAAGTATCAAACAGCTGGTGCAGCGCTCTTCGTCCCGGACGCTCTTTTAAATACAGAGCAGACCACTTGCGTCACGCCCCGGCAGAAGCAAGCACGAGTCACCGTCGCCTTCAGCGTCCTCATCACTAAGCCCTTCGGCCGCGCACGCAACCCCTTGATACGGTGCAGGTCTCCGAGACACCCAGCGTTGTGTTCTAAAATCCAGAGTAAGTTCCGGCGAGGGTTAGGTAGAGATGAGGACGCGGTCTTGCGAGATGCGCCGGCGCGAACGGGACCGCCCCGCCCGCGGCGCGTCTGTGGCGAGATCGACGCGCCGAGGACATGCCGAAGTCTATCCGGCACTGCCCTGGGGACACATCCATCATCGCGCTCGACCTTGTAGACATACTTGCGCCCGACGATGCCCACCAGCCGAATCTTCAAGCTCATGGCTCTGGTACGTGTGGTGCACGGTCGAAAGATGCAACCGCGGTCACACCACGTGTGCAATGCCCATGAACCACACTGCAACCTGCCTTTGTCTCGGAAGCTCGTACTAGACTCATGCCACTGAGCATTCATGTCCAGCTACTCAGCTCTAGACATGATGCTCAAGGACCGAATATCCATATCAATGAGGTTGGCAGTGCACTTGACTATCCTTGGTAGGCCCTACAAATCCAGTTTCGCCGGACTGTGTCGCTGACAATCATGACATCCGCCGAGCTTGCACGCTTCGCTCGCGTACTTGGAGAAGGTCTGACTGCGGCTGTTCTCGGGAGTCGGAGATCCACCCTTGCAGGCTGGTGCCCCTTCCTTCCTCTGTAAGGCATTCGCAGGGCACAGCCATGTGCATGTCGTGAACCTTGTGGACAACGGCAGTGCAAGGTTTGTGCGGATGTTCCAAGCGACATCATGCCGTGCGACCTGGAGTAGATGCTTCTAGTTAGGTTCGCAATTGTCGTGGAACATACATATGGAATTAGCTTCTGCTGAACAGCTTGTTATCGAACATCCCGCATCTGCGTCCGCAATCAAGTCCTCATTACCTCGAGACCCTGCTGTTCTAGGCTTCTAGCTATGGTTATCCTTGTTTCATTCAGGAAATCCTATGTGTTCGGTCTGCTGCTGTTTGTATCCTCCTGTAGCGCTGCAATATCAACTCCGGAGATCAGTCGAACCCTCCCTGAAGGCATGGGCGATGTTCTGGCTGCGACAACGTTGGTACCACAGGTCTTCTCATGTATACATGCAAGTGACTGTATGAATCACATCACGCACCACACCACCGCGCACGCCGTCACCACGCATGTTTCAGGGACCGTCGCCACTACATCGCCGACGCCAACAACACAGTTCACGAGCGGTACACTTGCTACTACATCGAGTCCACCTGGTCAGATATTGTCCGTCCTTTCGAAGGATTTCCAGGACTCACGGGACGTACAGGATTGTCTTTGTCCTCCGGTACCTCGGTGACGACGTTTTTCGCAGGCGGCGGCGGGACGTCGACCATAACAAACACCCGCACAGTCACCCCTACCGCCCGACCGAATGGTGCTGAAACCATGAATGTATGCGCCACGCAAGCCGTATACGCCGTCTGTCTTGTGGTCGCACTAGTTTTCTGTAAGATCTATGATCTATGCTTTCCTGGACAGGCACGACTGAATGACTGCGCGCAGTCCATGTATAAGCTATATATAAGCTAAAGTGCTACAAAGATGATTATCCGACACGTAACATGAACACCGGATCCGTGAGTGGAATTGAGGTATCGTGACCCTGTACTGGAATTAAGACAGGGGCAGTGTGATGTAGTCTATAAAATCGCAGTGGAATATGAACGGTCATTTTTAGTGACACATTACTCGGTAAATTCATACGGTCATTCGTTTGATAGATCTTCGAACGTCTTCTGCTCTGTTTCAGGGATCAAGCATGTCGAAGTCATTCCCGTGAGCATCAAGAGACCGAGGATCGAGCTACCAGCATACCTGTCAACTGCTAGTATCGCTTCCTGTTTCGAATTGACTTACATACGCCCTATCCATGGATTTTAGCCACTGATATCCGAGCTACATTGACTGTTGCGGTCAGTGGTGAGCCTGCTATAGACATTGTCATTGAGTCCAATCAAGGCCAGTTGTGCGAGGATCGCGCCCAACTTTCCGCATGTGGGAAATACCCCGCCGGGGATGATGAACGTGGCCTTGTTCGGGAAGAAGTTTGCGAGGCAGAACAGGAAACCGCCTCGCCTCCCCTTCCGTCTCGCAATGCCATAAATGTGGGCCCTGAAGGAACAAGTTGAGCAGTGATGTTGTTAAATGGGAAGGTTTTCTCACCCATGATAATGGAAATACTGAAAGACCGAAGAAACCCATGCGCTGGATTGGCTTCCTCCCCCATTGATCGATGAAGAAAAATGTCGCCCAATACCCCGGAATGTACCCCGCCACAGAGGGTATGAGATTTCCAACGCAGAGCTGGAGCAGATTATCGAATCGACCGCCTGTGGAGTCAAATGGCAGGCGCATTGCGGCCAGGATTATCGATGTATTCAGACCGAGCCCGTAGAACGCGACCTATAAATAACGTCGGGCACTCTGATTCAACAAAATCAGGTGAAAGGTTAAGAGATACTCACATGGAAAACAAACCATGAGTACGCTGTTCCAATGAGCACCTTCAAATTCTGCCATTGAGAGAAGTATGCAACGAAATAGGGCGTCGACAATGTACAAGTCAGCACCGAGAAAACTGTCGACGTACTTGACAGCCTGCTCCACGTCGTGCTCTATATTCAATATGAAGTGCTGTGTCTCCAGGATGGTGAGGTGAACATATGAAGCGATTCTAAGGGGTCTGTGTTAGTGATGTATCAGCATTCAGGATGATGGATCAGTGTCGATTGTGACTGAACTTAACGTCCGACCGCGACTCGAGGTGTGCCGCTGCCTGTATGCAGCGTCTCATCCAGTACCGCCAAGCGTCTATCGGAAGCGCTCCTCTTCGCCCAGAAGCGAAACATGGGCTGTGAGTTACTTCCAGACACTCGAAGGAGATGGGTCAATTCGATGGGCAGTCAACGACAAACTTCTTCCTCGAGGCGGCTGCTGTTAAGACGCCCCGACGAGTGGAAGTAACTTGCATACAAGCTTCAGAGTGACATGCTACTGTTGTTCTGGTAACCTTTTCGGCCGGGAAACGAATTATGAGTGTGGTCTGGAGAAATATGATGAGGCAAGGACCGAAGGCGAGCATGCAGTTAGAAGCCGGCAAAAGAAAAGTAGAGAGGTTCATATTAGTTGAGTCTCACGGAGAGACCCATATACATCATTCCAAAGGTTTGTCCGTGTACACAAGAGACTGTTCAACCACAGAGCAGTTAGCACTTTCAAGTTGTACTCCGATCGCCTTGAGCATAACGTGGCGCACGAGCATGACATGCAGCCAGGCGTTCGCAAGAATAGATGCAATGCTTTAGGAAGCCAGCTTCAACTTGACACAAAGGCCGACCAGCCTTGCTGGCCAAACAGTGGACGCGGCAGTGTCAACAAAAGGAGTCTATGTTGCGAACAAATCTTTGTCAAGTCACGCGACAGGAGCATTCCGAGGACGTCCGGGCGCCAGTGCTGAAACTGTTCCTGGAATACGCTTTCTCCAAAGTGCACTGGTCATAGTTATGATATAATTATTTACACTCATGTCTAGCCACCTGCAGCGAATTCTACACGAATCTTGCGATCTACACATCACGATTGTGGTCACCCTTTCGCGAGCGTGGCGGGAGTGCTCGGGGAGCCGGTTACGACGGGCCGCTGCGATCGGGTCGCTCCCGGAGCACTCGGAATGGAATCGGCGCTCCGGTTGCCGGGACATGCCGCTGTGGCCTTTGTGGCTGGCGCTTCACTTCGACCACGCCGCCCTCGTCCATCCCCCGTCCTCCAACCGGCGCGTCAGCCTCCTCTGTTCTTTTTTGGACGCGCATTTTTCTACTTTGAACACTGAGCTGATAGAGCGCTACCGCGAAAACGGCATTTCGGACCACTCTGGACGTTCCATCGGTCGCTTGCGCCCACCTCATCCGGATACTTCGCCATATGGGTCCCGCTCAGCGCTGATTGCTACGGTTGGCACAGATTCGCGTAGTAGTATGCACATGGTGTCGCATGACTGGGGTGCTCCAGATATCGGTAAGCCCCAGGCGCTCCCACATCGCGGCCGCATAAGAATACGGTGGCTGACGGATCTCCCCGTCGTCCACTTAACTCCTGGGACCCCCACGTCTCTCACAGTCGTCGCGTTGCCCCCGTGCCCCCGTTTTCCCACATTTATTAATAGATTGTTTCGTTGTCGCTTTCCCACCCACCATCGACGCACGCTCCGGACACCGTCGACGCGTTACGCCACAGAAACCACACTTCGAGTTGGGCCAACCATGAACACTCGGAGATTCTATCACCAACTCTCGTCAACATGACGGGAATATGTCAGCGTTAGATATGCTGCGCACAGCATAGATATGTGTAGGCGGCCCCAATCGGCGGACGCAACAGCTGTGACACCGCGCTGTGCCACACTTGGGCGCCAGAGGCCAGCCTCTTCGGACAGCGGTGAGTGTACACATCCTGAGATTCGTAGATGTCGGCAATGTGTCCGGTAATCGACTCGCTTTACTCGACAGAATGCATACAAGACGGTTCGCCCTCACCGGTGTGGTCCGTGGATGGTGGCAAGTTCTCGGGCTCTGCTCAGTCGCTGCACGCGGAACATTCCAAGAATGACAGTGCTACACATTCATCGAGGCCGCTGCGAAACCTTCTCAGGCGACGAGGCGGCTACCGACCGGCCATAAATGGAAGAACGTAGACGGAACGACCGTGACTGTTCTACGTGGATGTACAAGGCTGGTTATCGTCCTGCTATCGGCATTCCAAGTGCTTCTCTGAGGCGCACGGGGACTTAATATATCAAAAACTGGATATATGGGTAACATAGGCAGCATGCAATATCAAACGAATTCCTAAATCCTCGGTGGACGATCCAAATGGGTGCACGAAGATCTCGGTCAAGTCTCAGAAGACGTACGAGACAAGCTATAACATCCTGTTCTCGAGACATCGATCGTGTCTTCGGGCACTCCATCGAGCCGCGAAGCAAAAAATCACAGGGATCACACGTGGAGACAACTTCAAATCATTAAACAAAGCACCGGAAACAAATATGAAAATCAAAAGGTCCCAGATGATGGTTCTCCGAGAGTGCACGAGATTGTCGCCGAGTTCCAGAAGAATGCACGAGGCAGGGTGGCTCGTCTAGTTATCTGTGTCCATTGTGTCTCCTCCAGAGATGTGCTAGGATATGCCTAGTGGCAGCCAAAAATATCGAGGATCAAAGTCGCGACAGCTCCCTAAATTGTATCAAAGCATTTCCATCACCTAGCCCTGGAGATTCAATCGAGCGCTGCAACAATAGGAGACTAATTGGATTGAAACATGCTCGACTGTGACTGACAAATCCATCATGCAGGTCGGCTGGCACATTGAAATTATGATCGTTCACATCCAGCAGGCAATGTCTATATGACACACCGAATGGGTGGTTGGAGACTTCACTATGGCCAACGGAGGAGTGGGGAATGAGTCACTGACACAGCCCGTCTTCTGGGAGCATTTTGAGGATGCAATCGCAATTTACTGTTCACCTTGAACAGCGTTCGCACTAGTACTGACAACCAGTGAAATAGCCCATAGTCCAACCCTGGAGATGACGGTCGATGTCGGAGTAATACATCATTGACTGCTGTTCAAGCTATGGCACAGATAACACGATATCATACACGCATCTCACCGGACGATGGACATCTATATACCAATATCCTCCCGCTTGTTGAGTAAACGCCCTTCCATGCCGCCTTCGACCATGATGACTTGTCCAGTAACGTGCCCAGATACGGCAGACGACGCTAGGATGGCGACTTGGTTCGCTACATCCTCTGGCGTAGCGAACTTCTTGAGTGGAGTACTGTAGTGAGGGCCGTCAAGAGCGAAAGTGTACTAGTGGCCTGAACTTACGTGGCCATGGCCTGGTAAACAATGTCCGGATTTTGCAATGCTTCCGCCGCCATGGGGGTTACTACCCACCCTGAGAGCCGATAGGCCACGACGAACGTCTCTCGAGAATCTGTCACATACCTGGCGCAATGCAATTAACCCGTCCTCTAGGAGCGATTTTGACAATCTCGTTCTTCAATGACATCGTCAGGCCATACATCATCGCTGCGAAGTGGGTCGCATTTCAGAACGGCACCGAAGCATTATTATTCGGACATACCGCTTTTGCATGCAGCATAGTCCGCATGGCCTCCCTCGCCATACTTTCCTGCTGTGCTCCCAATCAAAACGACGGCCGCCCTTTCCCTCGCCTCATGCGGCGCCTGCTCCAGACGCTTCAAATACTCCCTCGTAACCAGAAACGAAGACGTGAGGTTCGCGGCAAGGGTCGAATTCCACTGCGCGAGCGACATGTGCGCGACGGGGGCGTCCGCGGACGGGTAGTAGCCGTGGTTCACAATCAGGATTTGCACGGGACCGAAGCCCTCGGTCTTGGTGTCGAACATACGGATGGCATCTTCCTCACGCGCGAGGTCTGCTTGGAGGAGCCTGAGCCGAGAAGAGCCGTAGTCCACGAGGAGAGGCTCGAGAGTTGCTGGGCTGCTCCGGTAGTGCGCGGTCACTATCGCACCTTGCTCTGAACGCCGAGCAGCGCAAAGGGCATCGTTTGGGGTGGACGAATATACGAATTCGTTGAATGTCCGCGTTTATTCGAGATAGATGGAGTATCCGGAGGACTGACTGAGGAAAAGACGGGTGGTCGCGAGGCCTATGCCGCCGCTGGCGCCTGTATATATTTCGTTAATAATCCGCTTGGCGAAGTAGAAGCATGGCTTTTTACCGACCTGTGACGAGAACATGCACATCGCGAAGCTGGAGGTCCATTTCTGTTCAACGAGCTCAATCCTCGCGGGCTGATGTCGTCAACGATGGCGGAGGGAGGACAACACCCGGCGTCTATGAGCTCGCTCTGTGCCCCCTAGGCGGTCGTGGCAGAAGCGAACAGTAACCATCGCTCACCACCACTTTCTCTGGTTCTGTGACTGCTGAAAACGAGGCTTGAAAGAAGAGAGCGGTGATATGAACACTGCAAGCACTAGTCATCTGTCTCGGTACCTTGTGCAGAGGTTGGTCGAGGTTGTCCACTTGGGCATTCGTATCCAGCTCATGACGTCCACCGTGTCTACAGCTCAGATGTCCTGTCTGATATGCGCATCAATGTGCTGGAGGAGAATGGGGGAAAGGTGATATGGTACAAGGCAAGCCGCTCCTTGGTGTACACAACTGTCGGGCTCAAATCGCTCTTGTGAAGGAAAGATTCCTCGCAGATGACGAGATCATCGAGCATGTCGTGGTGAGTACCACGGAAACTCATCTCTGAAATACGGGCTAACTGGGATGTTGAGCGATAGGAAAACGCCACCTCGACCATCACCTGGTCGATACACCGACCAAAACGCGGCTGGTACATCCGTATACGAGCCCCATCTTTCCCTCCAGGGGTCTTCATTGCTCTCTTGCCTGTTCCACAATCCTCGCCATATCACGCAGAGGCCGCGCTGACCTTCTCATGCCGAACCACCGCTCCGCCATCGTCTCGCCGAAGCGTAGTGGACTCTCCCCGCCAGTCTATAACCGCAAAGGGGTCCCTTGACTCCGACATAACTCTCACAGACGGCCAGCGGGACTCCGTGGTCCATTCATACCCCCCAACGCCTCCTGCACAGACTCCACCCGCAGTCGTCGTTCACCCGCCCTCGCCGCGCTCCGTGCAGGCCAAGCTCGACGAGATCGCACCGTCGTCATCCTCCTCACGGTCCAATACACGACCACCTGCGCGCCCTAAGCTGTCGACAATCACACAGTTCATCCTCACGCCGCACTCCCACCCACACGTTCCTGACGAGCGAGCCAAAATGTCCGTGCTGACGCGGGTGCTGTCGACCCTGAAGAACCACGCGCCGTCGCACTCGTATTCCTTCACCCTCTCACCACTGCCTGCAGCCCCGACCTCGACATCCCCCCTGTCCTCGCCGCCTGTGCCAGACGCGCAGCAGGAGCCGATGGTCCCAATGCCTGTTCCGCTTCTCACATTCCATGATCGGACACCGGTCTGGGCCGTCGGGTCGAATACAGGTGTTATGGAGATTGACGCGATGCAAGCTCGGGCCATGGGAGTAGGGATGAGCTTTTATGTAGCGGTTGCCCTGATGTACCTGGAGTTCCTCGGAGACCGAGAGGTGAGTGTATACGTGCTCGCAGTACTGTTGACTATCTCACTCATCCTATCAGAGTTACCTTGCTGCAATGGCCGATTGATGTCTTGCTCTTGTATTGTCCGTGATGGCGATGTGGTCTGTTACGCATAATGTCTGCAGCGTGTGTCTATGGGTAGAGCTGATATGACGGATATGGTAGCGGTCAAGGTAATTCACACTTTCTTAGTTTGCAGGGGTTTGTAAGATTAGACTGTGAAGCTTAGGGCCCGGCCACGATTAATATCAATATGACTTCCTTCACGGACGACGTGGTTTGCAGTTGCTTGACTGTCAAGAATTATGCATAGAGCTTCAACTGCCTCTGGATGTTTGACCAACATGGTAACGCTTGCGCGGTTGATTCTGATTTGCTTTGAAAGTGTCTGTATCCCTCGTACTAAAGAGGAGGGAACATCTTTTGGTCAGATCCATACCTACGGCTCTGCTACTGCTCTGCCCAAACACACCAGGCAGGTCCAACTGTCATGTGTTCACAGCTCAGCGCCCCATCATAGCGTGCCGAACTATGCGGACTATGAGCACTCTCTCGGCCTATAGTTCCTGGATAAATCATGCGCACCGAGGTAGATCATCTCGAGCCCGTTTCAGCTGGAGTACTGACTCACTAGTGACAGTGAGCGTTCACTGCGTACTTGCGGACACTCGACGAGCGAAGCTATCTGCCTCGCCGCGTTGACGAGCTATTGGAATGCTCACGCCCCGGAGTTCTTGGGCCTGTTACTTCGGTGGGAGTGAAACCTCGACTCGTGCTTTTAAGGGCCTAGTCAGCCAGTCCCCCATTAATTGCTCTGGGCCTGCGCGCTGTGGTGCTCTGGGTGAGCATCGCCCAACCAGTAGTCGACGATCAAAGGCTGGTTCGGAAGAGAGCCTCCGATCGTTGTCCGCCGCTGTGGCCGACCACTCGCAGCACGCCGATCGAGGGTCAGCCTCTGCTTCTGTTGCACAGAACGTCAGCGTTAGCCTCCAGCTAACTTATAAAAGCCCCCCTCACCCCGCTCTCTCCTTCACCATAACGAGCATCTGCTCTCTGGGCTTCTCCCCTCTGAGTTTGCCTCCTCTCTCCCTAGGCAACTTTGACCATTGACTTGATGCGCGCCGGCAGGGTAATCATTTCCTCTCTCTGTCGCATTGCTATCGATTCCTACTTTATGGGCCGTCGGGCAGGCCCCATTCCGCCCTCTCGTGGAGAGCTCTCCCGTTCTTAAAGTTTTCTTTTGGGCCCCGGTTAGGGCAGCCCCCATCCGCTCGCTCGAGGGAGGGCGGTCGCGACTTGCTTGCGACTGTCCTGGCGCAGACCTTTTCGTGGTCCTCGGGATAAGTACCCTCTACTGTGGCGTTGTCTGGTAGGGGGAAACCAACATGCGCCTGAACCATTATCTGCATTGTCTTCGTAGCCAGTACAGAAGACGGTATATATACTGTCTGCATCGTTCGCTTGGAGTGAGCGACGTCCATAGTCGCAAAACCAAACGCACGATTACGCTCCCTTCACCTCTGCCTTTCGTTGTTTTACCGTCTTTCCCGCTGCTCCCTTCGTTTTTACGTCCCAGTTGTAGATAAGCGAAATCATGTTCGTGTCCCTGATTTTAATCTGATCCTGAAGTCTAGATTCTACATGACAGCCGAAAGGCCGTTCTCTTCTTCTAGCATTTCCTTGAGCGACGTCGCTGCCGCAATCTGATATGAGAGCATCAGGTTCGCCTAGCAGCGTTTCGAATATCATGGATTTAAAGCAAAATGGAGAACGCTGCATGAGTGGACAGTGAACATATGCCACGCCAGATTTTTGAACGAGAGAGCAATGGAAGGGGACAGGAGAAGAGAACTAGTTTGCTCTGGGCAATAGCTAGAAATATGTGGTGTCTGTATCCTCGAGTTCCGCTGCCACCGCGTAGAGTGTTGTTCAATTTGTTCGGAAAGGCTTGCGGCCATCATCCTCGAGTAGATCGTCCTCCATATCGTTGTCCCCGGAGATACTTTGCTCTCGCCGTCAGACCCAGTCAAAATTGACATGAGTCAAATCGAATAAGAGCGAGGGAAATCTAAGTGTTAGATATGACTCTAAAAACCCGGACTAAACTCGATCTACCTAGACGGCTATCTAGTTATTTCGACAGCTCATCGAGCAAAATTGAGGTGCGTCGAGTAAATTCCAGTTGAGCGAGTAAAAGCTATTTGCATTGCTGCATCTCTATATCACATGCTAGTGCTACCCGCTCCCCATTGCCGCCCGCTCGTGCACCCCCACCCGCTCGCACACCCGCGCCCGCCCACAGCGGCCCTGCCTGTCACTT
>KV722719.1:0-15429 GCA_001687445.1 Obba rivulosa | reverse complement strand
TTGACGTAACACGTCATCAGAGGAATGTTCTTCTGATGGAAGTCCTGTCAGTCCCTATGTCGCCTAGACCAGGTGAATTTGATGGAAAAGAGGTATAGTCTCAGATCAAGAGGTAGGGCATAGTCATTGTAGAGAAAAGATTAGCCAATAAGAAAATCGCGAGATCGCAATGGATAACTGCGATATGTCAACAGAGGAAGAGGAATGATGAATCTAGGGTGTAACTTTGTTCCACTCGTTCGCGACAGGTTCATGAAATATCGAGGCGATGTGTGCGATATCGCGATTTTGAGTGACTTGGCAAGTTGACATCTCATCACCGGTTTGTGTGTCAGCTCATCTTTTGGCTTATTCTTCGATTGAGTTGCCGGTTGCTGTCGCAGGCGGAGACGCATCATGCTTTGTAGAAGGACAGCCTTGAGCGGGAGGACGAATGTGGTTAAAAGTGGGAGGAGTTCCGTGACGCATTCTTATAAGTATGTCCGTGCGAAAATAGAAGCATCATAACCATACTTCCCGCCTTTGGACAATAGCTGAGCATTCAATTGCAAAACGCGCTTTGTGGCCACGCTTGTAGCTGTGGCCAAAATAAGGCAGCTTGCACCATCCATCATCTTGGACTTGATGACGTAACCATGCCGAACGTCTGCCGTAATCTGTGGCACTTGAACATGGGCGCCTCCGATCGCAGCTTCTCACCTTCGCCACCATCCTGCTCACCACAGCGACCACTCGATAGTTATGGCCAAACTACAAGTAACCATGAAACTCAAATTGAATGCAAATGGCTTGCCTCTGCCTTCCCCACTCCCCCAGACCGCCCTGCGAAATTCAAAACTGGCGCACCTGGGCACCACCAACAAACATGTAAAACGATAGCAATTGAATGAGAGAATCGAGGCCATAAATGCACATCTGGAGGCTGTAGCGGATCATATACGTTTCGTAGGATATCCTGCTGATGCTTTTCTTCTGGATGAACTTTGGACTGTTCCCGACCCTGACTCTTGGACCGTCTCATGCGGAGGAGCGTCATCTGCGGATCCCTGCCTAAAGGTAGATCTGCTATCATCTGAGGTACCGCTGGACGATCCTGGGTGGTCCAAGGAGTATGAGCTGGTGTTAGATGCACTAGCTTCGAAGTTCAAGTTAGAGGCTGTCGACGACCACAGTATGCATATCGCTGTGCAGGGCGTCATGGGATTCTATCACCTCAAGAGAATTCTCAAGCTCTTCTGCGTCTTTGAAGGTATGTAGGATCGTAATCAACCATGTTCGGCCGCTTGAAATGTGTTTTTTCAGACATTATTGACGAACTCCGCCTCGAAGGAGACCCTCCTCCCGTCGACTCCGTGTGACACAATCGGGTCCTGGCCAATATGCCCATACAGGATGTCCTCGTGAAGATTGATGATACGAAAGATTTCGGGAAGTTATGCATACTGCTAGTTCCCAATATGGCATGCTCCCGCAATCCATCCTTCTTCTGCAAGATATACCCTGAGTTGTATCAGGCTGATGGATTCATGCTCTACTTCAACAACCATCCAACCTCACTTCGTCCTGATGACATCATATCATGGATGATGTTGATGGGGAAATTTGCCCAGCACACTGTTGATTGCGACGATGATGAAATTGCCCAGTACCGACCATCGTTGGACGTCTTCTTCGATGAGATCATCCGGGACGAAGCGTTGGCCAAGCGGTACGATCTGCGATGCTCTCGCGTTGCACTATTAGGTATGTTCCCTCGGATAATTCCAAAATGTTCACATTCATATAAGCTGCGATTCCTAGATGACAGCTCACCGGCTTCCTTGCCACCTCCGTCCTTCATTGGGGAAGGCATAGCCGAATCTTCTTCTCTCTGATTGTGTCTCTTCCAGGTTCCTTGTATTTCGCACCTTCCAACCTTCCAGAGTCGCTGTCTACTGGCTTACGCACTCAAATACTGGTACTTGATGAAACATGTATGATCCTATCGATCGGGTCAATATGCGCTTCATACCCTTCCACCTGTAACACGTGTATGGTGATTATATGAATCGACGTGCAAAGCCCACTCATCTGGTAGCAAAACCCAATCCGTCGGTTGGTACCAAATGCGAGCAGACTGGTCAGTATGAATTAGTGGGAAGCTACTTACTTGACACAGAACACCTCTACGCTGGCGAAAAGGGTTATTACAGATCACTGATTTTCGACTTATTCTGAATATTCAAGTTGCACGTCCGACTTCACAGAGATACGTGCTCACCTCGGCAATCGAGAGTGGTATGTGAATCTTCTTGCCGTCTCCCTGAGTCGTCTTCTAGTTCCTATATGTGATATTCACCTATGTATCCGATGATGCAAGCCATCATCAAGCGATTCTCCCCCCCCCAAGTACTTTACTCCCAGAGTACGGTACTGGTCGGCGGCGCCTAGAATGGAAACCTCGGACTGTGGTCGTTTCCTCGGCCAGTATAGATCATAATACACTTGAATTTTCTCCCCTCCGACCAAAGGTTGCCTGAAAGAACTGCTTGCTGTGTTCCGAACATACAATTGAACACACCATTGTTCTAATAACGATCAGACCGTGCCAGCGCTTCCACGTGGCATGCATCTTCGGGTCCGTGACGCGACCTGAGGCACACGATGCTTGCCTCTGAAAACTGCCTTCAAGGCTCCAATGTTCATGTTCTCAGATCTTCCCCTTTGACATGGCTTTTCAAAGATGTGCTTCAGGGACAACTTGTGGGACACAGGCACCATTTCACGGACCGCCGGGAAGTGGCGAGATATCAACCATGCTGTCTCCCGCAATCGCCGCCACAGGCTCCCCACAGCCCATCAGCGAATTGCTAAATAGAGCACAATGTTCTGTCCTGCGAATGAATGACATAATCATGCCGAACGTTTGCCGTGTTCTGTGGCACTTCAACATGGGCGCCTCTGGCCACAGCATCTGACTTCCGCACTACACCGGTGACCACCGATGGCGACCACTCAAAAACCATGACCGACGTGCACGTATTAATGGAGCTCAGGCTTAGTGCAAATCACTTGCCCCTACCTACCTCGCTTCCTCAGACGGCCTTGCGAAATCCGAAGTTGGCGTACCTGGGCACGACCTGCAAGAAAGACGCGAGACGACAGCCGCAAGAGGAGAGGATCCAGACCCTCAATTCGCACTTGGAGGACGTGGCGGATCAGATCTATTTTGTGGGATACCCGTCTAAGGCGCTGCTTCGGGATGGCCGTTGGGCCGTTCCTGATCCTGATGCCTGGACCGTTTCATGCGGAGAGACATCACCTTCGGACTGATATCTCAAGCTGGATTTACTGTCACCCGAAGTGCCGCTTTATGACCTTGCATGGTTCGAGGAGTATCAACTGGTGTTAGATGCACTTTCTGCGAAGTTCAAATTGGAGGCCGTTGATGATCGCAGCATGCATGTCGCCATACAAGGCGCTATGGGGTACGATCAGTTCAAGAGGATTCTCAAGCTCTTTTGTGTTTTTGAAGGTATGGTATATTTGCATCGATCCGTGTCTGTTCGCTTCATAAGTGCCGTTGCAGATATCATTGACGAACTACACATCGAGGGAGATGTTCCTCCGGTTGATTCCGTGCGGCACAATCGGGTCCTTGCAAGTATGCCCATAGAGGATGTCCTCGAGAAGATCGACAGTACACGAAGCTTTGGAAAACTGCGCTTGCTACTGCTCCCCAATTTCTCGAAAGTCCATGAGCCTTCGTTCGCATGCAAGATATATCCTAAACTCCACATGGCTGATGGGTTCACACTCTTCTTCAACAACCATCCCACCTCGCTCCGATCCGATGACATCGTGCCGTGGATGATGTTGATGGGAAAGTTTGCGCAGTATGCTGTTAATTGCAGTGATGATGAAATCGTCCACTATCGACCATCACTGGATGTCTTCTTCGACGAGATTATCCGGGACGAGGAGTTGGCCAAGCGGTATGATCCACGATGCTCTCGCGTTGCTCTGCCAGGTATATTACCTATTCTCGTTTTGAAGTGCCCATTCTCATGCAAATGTCACCCCCTAGGCGATAGCTCGCCAGCATCCTCTCCACCTCCATCTTTCGTGCAAGAAGACATGGCCGAGCCTTCCTCTCTCTAACACCATCCATCCCGATCTTTCGATCTCTTTGTAATCAGTTTCGCAACTGTTCTCAGTTCCTATCTCCTGGTTTCTGCACTTGTATACTGGAACATTGCCGTTGATTGTATAACACTATCGATCGAGTCGATAAACCTTCCACCTATATCACATGCATGTAATTTACGGATCGACTTATCACCTGGTCGGAACAATCTAGAGCGAAGAGGGCTTGTGGGCCTACATTGTTGGAGTATTGAACGCTGAAGATCTGCGCTTCGTAGCTCAGATGCCACCTATATCTCAACCGTGGTTTGCCAGCCCTTACGTTACGGGCACTTGTTCGATCTGACAGCACCGGCGATATCCCAGTCGGAACAATTTTGGGGTGGAGTCCTCAGGGGGAACCTTCCCTTCGTCCGATAATCTCTTTAGGCTGTAGATCGTGATATACTATGCACTTTCCCCAGACAAGCTGTTTGATAGATCACATTAATTGCCTGCCATTCTGTACCAAGATGATGCAAGTCCATGTTTGTTCCATATATAACACGATGCGGATGAAGCGTCCATGCATCGCGTGCTTCTAACCGTGACGCGCAGGTACTTACACGGTTCCCGCTCACGACTTGTCTCTGAACTCTTCCCTCATCTTCTCAGATCTTCCTCTCTGACACGGCTTTTCAAAGATGTGCTCCAGAGACAACTTGTGGGACACAGGCACCATTTCACGGACCGCCGGGAAGTGGTCGCCTCGGTCAGACTGACACCGACAACATGGCAGCATGCTTCTATCGGTTCTTATCTCTTTACCAATTGGCTCTGCAGCGCGCTGCACGGGTCGCGCTGTACGCCGTGGCGTGTCTGGCCGAACTGTGTCCCTCTGCGTTGTCATATCGCCCTATCTGTCGCCACTCGCACCCGACCTGGCACAAGGCCCCCGCTCGCGCGTGCCAGCTGACCGCGCGACGCGAGCACGGCATGCTGTTCGAATTTGAGAAGATGGAAGGGGGACGGCTGCATATTCTCGCCCGCGGGCGGTGTGCTGTCGCGCTGTTGCCGGTGCTATATCGAGCCGGGGCCCTCAGGCGGAGCGTGCTCGGCTAGTCTGGTGATGCGATGTGCTCATACGGTGCTTCGAGCGTACGTTCCTAGATACTGCGTGTTATAAAGCCGGGACTGCATGGGCAGGCGGGCCCTCCAGGCGTCCCCGCACCGCCATCTACTCTCGGACTTAGCCATGACGTCGCGCTGGTGCGTTTGCGCTACCCTGCTGTTGCTTGCTTGCCAAGTTTCTGCTGTCGCGCGGGATGGGCGGGCGCACGCAAACCTCGCCCGCCGGCCTTCGGTCCCCAAGGTCAGTGCGCCTGAGGGGCCAGTCACGAGCCGGAACGGCTCGACGATTCCTCCCTACACCACGGTGTACTACTTCGACCAGTTGATCGATCACACGAATCCGAGCTTGGGCACCTTCCAGCAGCGGTTCTGGCACACGTGGGAGTACTATGAACCTGGTCAGTTTCCTGCCGTCGGCACGTCTAGACAGCCTTCTTGATGCCTCCCAGGCGGCCCTATCATTCTATTCACTCCGGGAGAAGTGAACGCAGACGGTACGTCAACGTCTATCACGAATTTGGCAGACCATTCAAACTGCCTTGGACAGGCTACAGTGGCTATTTGAACAACAGAACCCTCAACGGCCTCATCGCCGACCAGCAGAACGGCGCGACGGTCGTCCTGGAACATCGTTTCTATGGGCTCTCGAACCCGCTCCCGGATCTGTCTTCGCAGAGCTTGCGCTTGCACACGATCCAGCAGGCAATCGACGACCTGGAGTACTTCGCGAAGAATGTCAATCTCCCGATGCCTGGCGGAGATGAGGTTGCACCCGGCAAGGCGCCGTGGATCCTGATTGGCGGCAGCTATTCCGGAGCCCTGACGAGCTGGACGATGGTCAAGTGCGTGTTCACGTGGAAACGCTCCGCATATTCTGCCTCACTATCATCGCCTCTCTAGCAAACCCGGTCTGTTCGAAGCTGGCTATGCATCGTCGGCCGTCGTTGAGGCTATCACGTGCGTGCGCTCCTGTTGACGCGTCGGCGGTGGCTCATCGTGAGGCGGCAGCGACTACTGGGGCTACTTTGAGCCCATCCGGCAGTTCATGCCCAGCAACTGCTCTGCGGACGTCGCAGCCGTCATCACGCACATCGACAGCGTGTTCTCTTCGGGCGACCAGGCCCAGATCAAGGAGATCGAGAAGACCTTCAATATGACGCTGTCGCATCTGGATGACTTCGCCGGGGCCCGTGAGTAGCCGGTGGCGGGGCCGGATCGTGCCTGTGTGCTTAAGCTCGATCTTGTAGTGCGGAATAACCTCTGGGATTGGCAGTCACTCCAGCCTGATAGCGGGGCGGGCGCCCAGTTCTTCGACTTCTGCGATGCACTGGAGGTGAAGGATGGCGTCAGTGCGCCTGCGAGCGGCTGGGGCCTTGACCATGCCCTGTCTGCGTGGGGGGCATACTGGACAAACACGTACTATGCACTTGGTATGTTCCTTCTCACTGAGGTGGTGGGGTTCATACTGATCGCCTACAGTTTGCGGCGATCAGAGTGCAGAGTATGTCCTCGTCAACCCGAACGCTGTGCAGTGAACTCAGCGAGTGTCCGGCAGAGAGTGTCTCGGTACATATGACCCGACACAGTCCTTCTGGACGAACACGACGATCGATAACTCTGACAGGTCTTGGGAGTGGATTGTGTGCGTCTCCATTTTGTATGAATATCGGGCATTTAATACTGATGGATGTGGATGCAGCTGCAACCAAGTGGGCTTTTACCAGGATGGTGCACCAGCGGATCAACCCACGATTGTCACCCGGCTCGTGCAGCCAAGTTATGACGAGGTATGTGTTTTGCCACTGATGCGCCTCCGTCACTTGACATTGGCCTACCCCAGCGCCAATGCACGTACTGGTTCCCCGAGGCCTTCAGTACGCCGCCTGTGCCGAACGTCGATGCGGTGAACAAGGACTATGACGGGTGGTTCGTCAACATCGACCATCTCTTCTTTGCAAACGGACAACGTAAGTTGCCCCGGCCCTCCGACACGCGCGGGGTTCTGTCGAACTCGCCGCTGACGTGCGATTCTGCACAGGTGATCCGTGGAGAGAGTCGACGGTGTCCGCCGATGGGACGAACTTCCAGAGCACGGCGTCGCGGCCCATCGCAGTCGGGGACGGCTTCCATTGCTCGGACTTGCTGACGAGCAACACGGTGGACAGCACGATTGTGCGCGTGCAGGAGGAGGGGCTGGCGTCCATGAAGGCGTGGCTGGCGACCTGGAAGCCGTCTGCGTAGATAGATTCTGCCGCGCTGTGTTTGTGCAGCTCCGACGAGCGATGTCTATTCACGTCTGCTTGCCCGAAACATTGTGCAGAGGTCTGAGTCAGCGCCTCGCAACACGCTTGCGGTGTGGGGAAGACGGCTGCCCCAGACGCGGGGTTGATGGTTTTCCACGCCGCCCCCCATGTGCTCCAGCATGCTATATTTGCCCGCCTCGCATTTCATCCGTCGTGCTTGGTCCGAATCATTCCGGCGGACTTTGGGAGCTGCGACGAGTGCTACGCGTAGACCGCAGGCTCACAGTCTGAAGTCGTCACCTTGTTTCTGCCACTTTGCTCTCGCAGAACATAACGATGCACCGAGCAAACCGAGGCGTGTACTCGTTGGCGCGGCGCACTGGGTGATCGAGCAAGGAACGGGGCAGAACATGTTTGACGGCGTGCGTAGGTCCGTCGCTTCCCGCTGGCAGATGCACCCGACTCCGCTCTCGTGGCTCAACGTTCACTCCATCGAACACGCGGTCAGCAGACCAACATCTCCGGCCAGCTGCCAAATACGCATCCCCAGCCAGCCAGGGCCGGTGGGCGCCAGGGCCAGCGAACGTCATCCGGCGGTCCTACCCTTCTAACGCCCGCCTCGACCTCATCCTTCGGTCTGATCAGAAATGGCGCATCTGCCGCGAGGCGATATAAACCCGTCGTGGCCAGAAGTCTCCTCAGCACGACTCCGACGGGTCGACCAGTGCCAGGATGCTCGCGACGGCCGCCGCTGTGCTCTGTCTCCTCCCGCTCGCCCGCGTCCATGCCATACCCCAGGGATCGCCCAGCAGCGCGTCCGGCGATGCCGCGGACACCAGCCTCCCCGTGGTCACCTTCTCGACCTCGGTCGCGTCGCCGACCGTCCCGCTGACGAACACCCTCCCGTCGCAAGTGCCCCTGCCTCCCGTGCAGGCGTGGTGTCCGAGCGAGATCTTCTGTGCGGGCCCGGTACGTGTCTCCGATCCATCTGGCTGGCGCCGTCCTGACTGCTCGCAGCTCCTGCAAACCGTGAACCTGGCCCAAGTCTACTCGGACGCGAAGACTGTGGTGGACAAGCCGACGAACAAGCCCTCGCAGCAGGTCCTCTCGGACTTCAACGCGATCAGCGGCTCGGACACGACCGAGGGCGACATCGTCACCTTCATGGACAACGACTTCCGCGGAGAGGGTCTCGAGCTTGAGGCGGTTGCCGAACCCAACTTCAACCCTAACCCCTCGTTCCTCAACAATGTCTCCGACCCCCTGATCCGCGCGTGGTCCCAAACCGTGCACACCTTCTGGACGCAGCTCATCCGCAACACGAACCAGTCTGTATTATGTCCGGAGGGTACCGAAAGTGGACCGTGCGAGAGCTCGCTCATCCCTCTGAATCACACGTTCGTGATTCCTGGTGGTCGTTTCCGGGAGCAATGTGCGTCCCTCAGCCTTCCACTCCGATCTTGAAGTCTGATTGGCACACACGTCCTAGACTACTGGGATTCGTACTGGATTGTCGTGGGCCTGCTCGAGTCGGAGCTGTACGACGTCGCAAATGCTACCCTGCAGAACTTCATGGACGAAATTGAAAAGTTCGGCTTCATTCCGAACGGCGGACGCATCTATTGTAGGTTTAGACTCTTCGCTTGCTTATACGTTACTGACCTTAGTCACGAAGATCTGAACCGTTCGCAGCCACCGCTGTTCGTTCAGGTTTGTCGTTGTCCCTTCGATGATGCCATCACGTGTCAAACGTTGACATGTTGCGACAGATGCTGTCGGAATATGTTGCGGCCACGAACGACACCTCGATCCTTCATCGCGCCTTGCCTCTTGCTGAGGTACGTGCACATCCTCAGAGCAATCCCCATGAATGACCAATTGACGGAACGCTTTAGGTGGAGATGGCGTGGTGGAACACGAACCGCTCAGTCAGTGTGACGAGTCCCTTTACGAGCCAGACGTACACCATGTTCCACTATGCCGTGAACAACACGGCTCCGCGTCCCGAGTCGTACCTTGAGGGTGCGTGCTGGTGTTGATATGATACATGTCACTCGACTGACCTCCGGGCTGTCCAGACTATTTGACTGCCAACGACCCTACGCTCACCACACCTCTAACCGAGGACCAGAGGTCGGACTTGTACTCTGAACTTGCAAGTGGCGCCGAGACCGGTTGGGACTATTCGTCTCGCTGGGCCGCCCAGCCACTCGCGGGAGGTACAAACAACTCGAACCCGCTCCTCCGCTCCCTGAACGTCAGGAATCTTATCCCTGTTTGCCTGAATAGTATTCTCTGTGCGTCTTCTGCATGTTCCGCCCTCAAACAATTCTGTCTTATCTCGCTATCCTCCCCGCAGACAACGCGCACGCGAAGCTCGCGGACTTCTACAACAGCCCCGGTTTCGTGAACTCCACCGCCAGTGCACAGCACAACGCGACCGCGGCCAACATCCGCAACGGCATCCTCGACTTGTTGTGGGACTCGTCGAAGCTCGCGTTCTACGACTTCAACCTCACCGCCAATGGGCGCAGCGGCATCTTCACTGCCGCGACGTTCTACCCGCTCTGGAACAACATCTTCCCCGACGAGATTCTCAACTCGACCGAGAACGCGTTCGGCTTCTTCTCGTCCCTCAACATGGTGCTGAACAGGTACAACGGGACCTTCCCGGCCACCTTCCTCGAGACCGGCCAGCAATGGTGCGTGTGTCGACCGTGCTTCCGCGTTCTGATAACTGACCGTGCTCTAGGGACGCCCCTAACGCGTGGCCCCCGCATCAGTACGTCGCCCTGCAAGCTCTCGCAGCGCTGCCGTCGAACATCAAGGAAGGCACGCTCCCGACGCCATCGAGCAACCAATCGACGTTCGACCTGATCCCGTCCGGCCAGATCGGCGTCTCGGAGGATGCGCTCCCTGGCCAGAAGATCATCGGCACGAACGGGAATGCGACGAAGTCGGGCCCCGCGGCGGATATCAACACGCGGAGCGGAACCGTGCAGAACGGCGGGAACGCGACGAGCGGCGAGTCGTGGGCGTCCGCGCTCCAGCGCGAGCTCGCGAACCGGTACATTGCGAGCGCCTTGTGCAGTTGGTGCGTCTTGTTCCAATACTGACCCGAGTGCGAGCTCACCTGCGCATCCGCAGGCACGCGACTGGCGGCTCGATCCCGGGCGTGCTCCCGCGCCTCTCGGACCAGGAGCTGAACGTCACCCAGAGTGCGAACAACACCGGCAACGTAAGTCCCCATGTCCCGTCCCCCTACCCGTCCCCCCCTCACTCACGCGCGCCCACAGATGTTCGAGAAGTTCTCCATTTCGGACATCGACTCGGCGGGGAGCGGCGGCGAGTACACCGTGCAGGCGGGCTTCGGCTGGACGAACGGCGTCGTGCTCTGGGTCGCGAGCCAGTACGGCGACGTGCTTGTCGCGCCGGACTGCCCCGACCTCCTCGCGCAGGCGCCGCAGAGCACCACGAGCACGAACGCGGCGCTGAGCGCGAGCGCCGTCCCGTCTGTGGCGGTCCTGCTGGGGGCGGTGGTGATGGCTGTTCTGCATGTGATTGCATGAAACGTTGTATGATCCACCCAAAATGACGCTGTAATGGATATTCTACGCTGTAGCAAGCGCATGGTTTCTGGGTCACATTTGGCCCTGTTTGGGGTTCCTGGTGATGCAATCAGTGTGACGCTGGAGTGGCACTGCGATCGGCGCCTCTGGCCACAGCGACGAGTTCTCACTTCGTCACCCATCCTGCTCTGTATTACGCTCGTGGCAACCAGCCACACGACAGCCACGGTTGTTGACCTGCAAGTAGCTCTGAAACCCAAGTTGAGTGCAAACAACCTGCCTCTGCCTTCCCCGCTTCCCTAGACTGCCCTGCGAAATCTGAAGTTGATGCACTTGCGCACCACCGCTCCACCGCTCAAAGTCCAACGAACATGTGAAACGACAGCAAACGTATGGCAAGATCAAGGTCATAAATGCGTATTTGGAGGTGGTGGCGGATTATATCTGTTCCGTAGGATATCCTGCCGACACGTTGATCCTGGATCAATGTTGAGTTGCTCCCGATCCTGACTCCAGGATCTCATGCGGCGGAGAGGCGACACTTGCGGATTCCTGCCTCAAGATAGATACACTGTTACCTGAGGTACCGTCGGACGATCCTGGATGGTTCGAGGAGTGTGAGCTGGTGTTAGATGCATTGGCTCGTTGTAGATAAGAGAACCATTCGTATTGAGCAAGGTATGTAGCAGGCGCCCATATTTCAGGAAAGCTATTCCATCGCAGGAACGATGGAAGAGACCGGTCACTCTGTAGAAGTTGGGATTACTATTTTCTCTTTCGTCTCGAGAGTAACCTCAATTTTGGGACCGGACGGATCTTCCACACTTGTAATGGCTTTCTTCCTAACTTTGCGGACTACCTTGCGTGCGCTGGGACAGAGTCCCTTACTTAGCTCACACTCGTCACAACGAGGGCTAACGGGGAGGCATATTGTCTATATGGACTGTTAGCGAATGAATGTTGCAAAGGATGCACTGTCCGACCTGTCCCACGAGCAAGTGGTTGATCTCGGGATGAAGCTCCATCGGGAGCCAAGATTGAAGATTCAACCTCGTTTCTTCCGGGGTCTTGGTTGGAGGCTTATGCCACCCTAGTCGGTTCGTGATGCGGTGGACATGCACATCCACACTAATGCCGACATTTCTATACAGGCTTTAGAACGGCACAAGAAATGAATGAATGTATTCGTACAATTTCCAGGCAACCTGCAACGCGAGGAAGGCCATCTTCGGCCCCACTCCAGGCAGAGAGCACAGCTCGTCCACGGTCTTTGGAACATCCGAGTCGAAGTCATCGCGGAGCCGTTGTGCTGCTTGTCTTATATACCTGCCAGGAGTCATAACGTCAGACATGCGAAACCATCTCAGCTAAGTACCATGCTTACTGAGTCTTTCGTCTCCAGAAACCTACTTTACATATCGCGTCGGCAACGGCAGATTCGTCAGCCGAAAGGACAGCGTCTACTGAAAGACTTCCGCCTACTGCTTCTCGTAGTTTGGCTACCGCAGCATCCGTGACCTCATCCTTTGTCTGAGAGGACAGCATGAGTGATATTAGAGTAGCAAATCGTTGGTTCTACGAAAGTGTGAGATTCAATTATTGTATGCGCCAAGAGTAGGCTTACTACAGGATCCTGCTCCTTCAACTGTGCTTGATCGCATCCCATAGTGTCCACCGGCGCAACGATCCTCGAGCGCATCTCCTTGACAGTGTCGTACGTCTCGCGCCATCGTGGAGGTGCAGGATGCGGGACTTCCAAGGACTGCGGTATAGGCTTCGCCTTCCGAGGAGACGCCGATTTTCTCTTTCCTGAAGAAGTACTCCGTAGCTCAGTTGTAGTCTCCTCGAGGATTGCTTCAGTCTTCACTACTGTACGCCTCCGACCTGAGCCCCTCCCCGAACTGACAATTACGGCAGCGGCTCCTTGCCCGTCTTCCGCTGGTGCATCAGGTTCTACTGTAATCCTAAGACGCTTTGAACGCCGTACAGTCGTTGATTCAGCACGATCTGCTTCGAATAATGTGGCAGACGAATGGTAGAGGCTAGGCCGGGTGGTAAGGGCAGGTGATACACTTCTTTTCAGCGCAGACATAGATGGAGGACTTCTGCGCAAAATTTGTCGAGCCCTGCTAAGAAATATTAGAGACAGCTTGATATGATAAATAACACAGATGCGGTTGACGAGTTTGCAAGTGTCAAAGACAAGGGTCCGTGGAAACCCGTTCTCAGGATCACAGCACAAGACTATAGAATCCAGACGCGATGCTGTCCATGATGGGAAAGGAAATCACATGGAAGCGCCGGCTGCTATACTACTCCCTATTATTCAAGACTAGTGATATTTAATGGAAAGAGGCACATTTTCCGGCCCAAACAGTGAAAGAGGAAAGCTCGTATCCGCGATACCAACACATAGCGGAGTAATGGAAAGTGGCCGGGAAAAGACGTCAATCATGGCAGACCTATGCGGCGGATTCACAGGCGAGGTGGATGAAGTGTGAAAGGAGTCTCGAACCAATTACATACCATAGTCGGCATTTACTGTCAAAAATACAGAAAAATGGGGTTGGACAGTCGGCAGGTGTCGGTGGGGTGCATGTGTGCAAGCATCACATAGAAGCAAGAAAATGGGCCGAATTCGAGCGAGTGCATCGAAACTTCGGTCCGACCATACACCAGAATGCATGCACTACTCTCGGATCCATTATGCAAGAAAGAGACGTCATGCATCAGTATGAGTCTCCATACAAATGATACAGTCCTTGCTTCCTTGCCCGATGTCATACGATCGGATCATTGAAACTCAGGAAGCTCCAGGGTAACGCCGGTTCAACAACAACTCTCAAAAAAGTACTTGCGGGTTCTATGGTTCACCGCGGGAGCTGACAAAGCAAAATTTAACCAAATTTGGTGTAGTATATATCTCCGGAAAGTCAGAGACGCGCACCGGGACAGTGATACTCAATCGTGTAGTGGCTTCTAATGTAGCGCCTACATCCTCAGCTGCTCTCGGATGCCTCGCTGAAGCATCTCTGACAGTATAAGGGAATTCACCGTGTCCACGCACGGACTGTATAGCTCATCATGTTATGTGTCATCATGTGGACAGGCAGGCGTTGAGTAGACGTGAGGTGCGAAGCGGCCGAGCCGGAGACATGGTGGCGTCCTGGATCCGGGATGATCGGCGAATCGATGAAGCTTGGCCGCGGTACACACCCTTTCAGGTTAACTCACAACTCTTTGTTTGACCGTCTCCAAAAATGATGTCCATCAAGAGAATGTCGTATTTGCCTTCGAGTACTTTGACGCCTTCCGCGCCACTTTCAGACACTTTCTTGTCTTTGCTGTGCGCGAAAGGCTGCGATAGCGGGCGGCAAGATGTAAAAGGCTCAGGAAGCGTGCCAAGCTAACACGGCATCTTCCTGATGCTCACTCCGACTCGGGGAAGTGCCGTCTCTCGCCGGCGAAACCCTTGCTTGCCCACATGCAATAGGTCTTTTATATCTGAAGCGAACGTATTTTGTAAATAACTTTAACTGTACGCAACAACAAGCATGAGTCTATGCTTGAACTGCATCATGAAGACTCTTAAAATAATAATAATAAATAAAAAAGAATTGATGGGCACTCATATATTAACGGACGTGCGATGTAGAAGCTAGACGGAACAGGCTCGGTCAGGCGGGTTTATAGACCTCTCTCTCTTCCTCGGCTTGAGCCGCATACTGTATAAAAATGTGTAGTTAATCCCGTGCATTTCTACAAGCTATGATAAGAAATGGACAATCCATGAATATTTCGACTTTAGCAGCCATATTTTAGCGCTCATATACATGACATAAGCTTGAACAAGCGCTTTCCTGTTTGCATCTATTTGCAAAAAATGACGAGCGCTGGCTTCAATATGAGGGTGCAAAGAGCCCTTGACAAGCAAGGGAACTTCGAGCTGTATCAGTTGTCTACTACGAGCGGATAAGCTAGCTACTCCTACGAGCAACATGGTGCGCGAAGCTCATTTCCCAGTGTGTTTTCTCGAAAGCTACTGTCGCACTGGAATGGCAGTCTGTGAACATTTATGGATGACTTTCTCACTCCGAGGTTAACCAACTAGTGCGTGGGCGAATAGACTATGGGAGGTATTTGACCGGCAAATTAGCCATGGCATCCGCTGAGGGGCTATTTTGCCCATGTAATTTACAGCTAATTAACTAAAGGGGGGCCGCTATTTAGCGCTAATTAGCCGTCAAATTGACCTATTTTACAGGTAAAATACGTCACTCCGATGGTCCATCTGCAGCACCTTCATGGCCATGAACTTGTTGCCCAAGCTCGACAGTTTTACCTGTTCGCAGGCTGCTGTGTACCATATATATATGCTCCGA
>KV722718.1:0-15447 GCA_001687445.1 Obba rivulosa | reverse complement strand
CGTCGAGCTCATATTGAGCCCTGTGGGAACTAGGCGGATATGGATTAGGAGCGGCCAGGGAATGCCGTACGTTCGGAACATGTACCAAATAGGCAGCTGGTACGCGTACTAGCAAAGCGATGCCAATCGGCCTCAGCGATTTTACGCAGGATGTCATACATGAGCGAACTGACAACCCAACATATGAGAGAATCCAAGGAACACGGTGGAGTGTCGCACATCATTCGCAAACCACACCCCAGTTCTCCCATTCCGTCCTACCCTCCTGGATGTCTGTGATATATTCAAACAACGCTCTTGCGACTGGGCCTCTGCCATCCTTATACGGGTGCAGCAGTAGATCCTCACCCTCGAAACCTATACGCCCGATACCACCAACGACTGCTGCGGTGCCGGATACAAAAACCTCGAGTAACCGGCCCTGCGCAGACCACAGCGTGAGATTGGACATCGTTAGTTCGCGCTCGTGCACGTGTAGGCAGACCGTGTTCGGGATGCCGGGAAGGATGATGCGCGACGGGTGGGCAGCGGCGAGCGCAATGACGGATGCACGCGTGACACCGGGCAAAATGGTACCATTCAGTGGCGGCGTGATGACATCTAGGTCTGCGACAGGTACCAGCGTAGTCAGTACCACACCATATGTCAGGGCCAACAAATGATCCACCGCCATCTTCGCGCTCGAGTACGGCGAAGAAGTTCATCACACCCGCCTCCGTGATCTTTCCCCCAATCAGCCACAGCACCTGTTGGTAGCCGAGCTCCTTGGCGTACTCTAGAGACTTGAACCCAGGGGAATAGTTCGGTGCCACCTTGTGGCCTCCAGTACCGCCTGGCCATGAGCGTACAGGGTCGCCTAGAGCAAGCAACGAGATGCCTTCGCTGCCGGTGCGGAAGTAAGGTCCCGTGGGACTCAAGATAACGTAGAGAATAGCGTGGTCCGAAGCACATACTCCAATGGCTAGGCCTGTGTAAGCAAAAGTAGGTAAGAAGGATCAGAAAGACACCCACATGGTCGAGTTCCGATGATGGTGGGCCGAATGTACAAACTGTAGCCTCTAAGCGCAGGGATCCAGCGAGTCTCGACAGTGATGAGCTTCTTGACAAGCTTCAGTACCTCCTGCTCATCGAAAGGCTACAAATATACATAAGCAAAATGGTCGGCATAGCAGCATATTCGACTTGTTACCTACCGGGAGTGCGAGGCGCTCGGCGGATCTCTTCAACCTAGCCATGTTCTCGTCTGGCCTGAACAACCTAGCTTTCCCGTCTGGTCCAAGGTATGCCTACACCTATGTCAAAGTGGGTTCATCGAAAAGTGCTTAGTATTCGTACCTTCATTCCTTCGAAACAGCTAGTACCATATTGGAGTACAGAGCAGGCGGGATCGATGCTCAGAGGTCCGTAGGGCTTGATCTCTGGGTCAGACCAGCCGGTCTGAGGGTCATAACTAACGATCAACATATGGTCGGTATAGCTCTGTAATGATACAGCACATTGGTCAGTATAACATTCATTCCGGGACTAAATGACGGGAAGATCATTGGGAAGCCGGCGTGCGAAGAAGCGCCTGACGCTGATCCCCCACATTCAAGATCATTAATTAAGTTCATTTGTGCACAGTGACGCACAACGCCGAGTCAGAGCGGCTGGAAAGATCCGTGCTGCGGATCCGTGGCGCACAAGGCGGGACCGATGGGACGGCCTATCCAGAACAAGTCAATGACTACCGTCCACGCAGCAGGCTTACCTTCCCGACGACCTGCTCTTCCGGAGGAGGCACGACTCTAAGTGCATCAGTTAATGTGATGCGTAACTTCGATGCCTGTCCCAGTTAATTTGCGTCATTAGTGGTTGAACGCGAAGATTGTCAAGCCGCGCGGCTCAGACATACATCCAAGGGCGCAAGTTGCGCTTTTCTGTCCGCCTTTGAAGTGACGGCGCTGCCGTTTGATATTTCATCCACACGCATAGGGAAGATCGTGGAACTTGAGCAACAGGATCTGAAGCACAAGTTGGTGTGGAGGAAAACAAGGAAGATGCGAGCTGATCTTGCGAGTCATCGCACGGGCGCCTTTCACGGCATTATCAACCGTACTGGCTCGAGTCATCGAGCCGCGCGAGATTGACACGTGAAGCTCAGGCTCTCGCTCTCCTGGATGTATATGGATGTATTAGACAGCTTGCATCCTCCAGCTTACCTTGACCATGCCTAGGCTAGGCCTTGAACAGTGGAACTGACATCGCATCCCGACGGGGCCGAGTATCTTGGAGTCCTACTATGTGCAAGGTATTTGTTTCAGTACGCAGAATACAGTACTGAATTCTGGAAAGTATAAAGTGAGTGTCCAACCGATCCGCCAGGATATACACTTGCACTTCTGCAGCACGTGAAACAACGTCCGAGAAGAAACTCAATAGAATGCTGCCACGTACTAAGGCATTCGGTAGAGCTCGATTTCAAATCTGGCATGTTAGCGGTCTGAGATAAATTCACCGTGCACGTGCAGCTCTATAAAACAGACTGTATGCTTCGCATAACAACACTAGCACAAGTGCATGCGCTACGCTCCGGATATCGAAATCCGGCAGACGTCTGGACTGTGAACTATCTGTAAACTATTAGCAGTCACTCGCCAGGATTTCAATGTTATTGTATCCAGAGAAATAAACATGTGTACTATCAGCATCCATTTTGCGCAACTCAAATCCGAAAGTACTCACTAATGGCCCGAGTCAGAGTTCGATTTAACAGGACGAAAGCGTGGTCAGGATGTGTTGTCACCGTGTGCGTTCTCGAAGTGTTCGATTGCTAAACTGGCAGTGGCTCAAGATGCATACATTTGAAGCATTACTAGCCAAGCAGGGCCTAAGCCGTCTGCAAGCCTACTGGGAAGGCTTAGCCCCATGTTATGAGGGCCCGAGCCGAGCCCGCAAAGCCGCGGGCTTTCGCACCTCAAAGGTGCCCATACGGTGTCCAAAGGGCGGCTTGAATACTGATTTACGCAGCTGTGCTGTATTTCCGACCTGTTCAGATCCACATCAGCAGGCCATTCTGAAGACATCGACTGCCTGTGACTGCTGTTGACCTCTGTAGCAGTCACGTGCCCTGTGTCATTCAGAGCGTACAACTTCAACTTGTCTTGTACCTCTCTCAGTGCGCTCTCACGGCACCTTCAGGCATTGCTGTTGCTGCATACCTTCCTAATACCTCTTCTTGATGATCTCTTGCGACCTCTTTGCGCTTCAGACTCACCAACAGACTCACCTTAACCCATATACCAGAAGCCCTGGGCCTGAGCTCGAGCCCGGCCGGGCCAGGCCCCAAGCCCTACTCCCGGGCTTGGCTTCTAGTTTCGTGAGCCGGAGCCTCTTCAAGCCGGGCCCAAGCCGCGGGATTGAGGCCGAGCCGGGCCTTGAACATCACTAATTTTGAATGTTGGCACCGCCCGCGTGCTGCGGCACCGCTCAGGCTCTGTCTCTCACAAGCAGACTCATAGCGACGATACAATGTCCAGTCCCTCAGAGAAGATGACGAGGTTCAAGACAAAGTGTCGTCCGCTGAAGGTCAAGGCCAAAGCGAAGGCCGCAGCATTCTTGTCCGCAATCAAAATCGCCGTCAAGGCTGCAGACTACATCGCAAATGTAACGCAAGTTACCAAGCTTCAAGTCGTTACTGGGGTTGCTTGCAAGATTATAGAGTGCTGTGAGGTATGTCGACACTTCCGGTGGTATGGTGCGTCGAGACAGGTGCTGAACATGACGATTAGACCATGAGGGACAACAAGGAGCAAGCTGAAGAGCTCGCCAATGTCGTGCGAGATGTTGTGGCTACGCTCGATGGAGTTGCGAACAGGCCCCATTTAGGAGATGAGGACGAGCAGCTGAAGAAGGATGCCGCGCCCCTCGCAAAGTGGGTACGAATTATACAGCTCTATCCTCATGAATATCTCGCTCATGGTCGCGATGTAGGGCATTATACACCATTGAGAAATCGATGTCCAAGATTGCGGGAGCGAAGAAATGGAAGAAGCTATGCAACGTTGGATCGGATGCAAAGACGATTAAGGATTGCAGCGAGAAGCTGAGGACCGCCCTGAATATTTTCCAGGTAGGCATTTACTCAGAAGTTTCAACTCTCCGCTGCCTGTGTAGGACTGACGCGCTCACAGACCAAGAACGGTGTTGCTCTCCGCGCTGAATTGGCTCACGTCAGTGCCGTCTTTGGCGCGATCGGTCATGACGTAACGATTCTGCCAGTCGTGCACGAGCATGGTAGCTACCCCCCTTTGCGCATGTGGAAGTTTTGGCTCTACTAATTGCCACGCTAGTTGAACGTCTAGACCAACGCTTAGCCGTCATAGAAGGGTGCATCGTGACGTTTACTGCGAACACACAAGTTACAATGAACCCTCGAACGGGAGCAAATGCAACCAACGATTCTGTTTCATACCACCTTGGCTAGTGTTTGGCCATCCTAAATTTGAACTTAGCTGATGTAGAACGTCTCTTCAGATGATCGCGTAGGCAAGACGGACGAGGCTACCCCTCGCACGCTCGTTCTAAGAACCAAGGCCATGATCCTCCACACACAGGCGATGTCATGATGCTGGGTTCCATTTATCATGACAAGAGCGCTTATACTGCTTTTGTTTTTGATTGTGAACCAGTATCATCGGAGGGTCTATACATCCGATCATCAGATCTATGGACCCCCTTGGTTTAAGGATTGCCGCTGCCCAGCAACTGGTGTACTAGGGCCGTTATTTTCTGAACTAGGTAATAGTATGTGAGGCTGTGATCCTTGCTTGACTTTGAGAGATCGATATCTACATTGTAACGTACTTACTGAAGCTGGGAGCCCGAACTTACACCGCATTCGTAGTATTTAAATACTATAGAAAATACAGTCCAGTCCACATGTGACTCTGATAGGCCCAGCTGGCGCTGGCCTTGCACAGCTAAATGTGCCACGCCACCAAGTCGTAGTCGTATTGACCGTTTAACCGTTTGTTTATCGCAGTCGTTGCATTCATTCAATGCGTGAGTGGATATCCCGGTCGTGGCCGTCTTGTCGAAGAAATTCCGCTCTTGACAGAGAGAGTTCATATCCTACGGAATCAGCCGCGTAATTGAACTACACGACAAAGTGTTCATCCGTGTTACAGCGCTTATTTATGCATATATCCCCCAGTCCCTCCGACGCAGGCACAAGCATCATTTTCACGGCACGTATTTCCGGCAATGTACTTCTCGTACAAGTGTGCATGATATAACTCAATAAGAGTGATAGAAAAGGCTGGAAAAGATGCAAGACAACTCAGAAAAGCTCTTACAACTTCACACGAAGAGAATTCTGTGCCGAACAAGAAGCAAACAACTCGTCCGACAACTTACGAAAGTGTTCAACAACTTCGAGAAAACCGGGCGAATGGAGTTGCCTGAGTTTTCGAAGTTTCCTAAGTTGTCGGCACTTGACAACTTGAGAAACTCCGAAAACCGCCCGAAAACTCTCGCAAACTCCGGAAAACTAAATGTGAGAATCTCCTGATGCGCCTCACTAGGCGCTCCGGTGAACCACAGGAATGGATGTATCCTTCCATCTACCGGCTAGGCGCTCCGGTGGTTGAACCACAGGAACAAATGTATCCTTCAACCCGTATCACTCGTATGGGATACAACCAGCAATCTGAAGTCGCTCGGGTATAAAACACTCAATGCTGTCCTCTGAACAGCTCAGCTACCTTTCAGCGGTCTCACCATGCTTGGACTGGGATCATTGCCCTTACTTACCTTAGCGTATCTGTCTCTAGCACAGGAAATACCGGCGCCGGGCAGTCCGTCGATCGTACTGGACGAAGGTATATTTATTGGCAAGCGTGTCAACCATACCGACGAGTATTTGGGAATCTCATATGCGCAACCACCGTGAGTCCCATCATACCTCAGCAAATGTGTCTCAAATCAGTTTTCCTCTTCATCAGGGTCGGAAACCTGCGATTCCGTTTCCCAGTGGCAGTCGGGCCGTACCACGGGGTTTATAATGCCACACTCTTCGGCGACGTGTGCCCCCAGGATAACGCTTCTTTAATCGCGGCTCCCGGCGCTGTCTTTCTTGATCCTTTCGAGACTCTGTACTACGAGACCTTCCCAGTTCCGAATGTGGATCAGTCGGAGGACTGTGAGTCTTGGCCGGGGAGCAGCACATATTGTCATATTGAGCAGACGACAGGTCTCAGTCTCAATGTCTACGTACCGGAACGTACTAAGCCCGGAGATAATCTTCCAGTAGTAGTGGTAAGTCTTCTAATACACCCATTACTCCTGGGACTCAAAATTCTTCAAAGTGGCTACCTACAGGTACCCTATATCCGTGATCAGCGCATAGCGTAGCACAGTGGCTCACAAATTTATCTTCCCACAGCATCGTTCCTATGGGGTGGAGGTGCATTGTAAGTAATAGTCTCAGTATCAAATGACTGCTGATAACGATGCGTGCGAAGTGTTAATGGTGCTGTCATTGTGCAGCGTTCCATCCAAAATCGCCAACCTATTATTTTCGTTAGTGTCAATTATCGGTACGTCTGCATCTCCTGAGAGGCACGCACCAATGCTCGTCGAGCTGATATCGGTTGTGTAGGGTGAACGGTAAGACTCACACTGTTAGTTTCCTGCAACAACTGACCTTTTGCAGCATTCGGTTTTCTGCCCGGTCAAGAGGCGAAAGATGCGGGAATCACAAATCTAGGTCTCCGTGATCGTCAGTGAACGAATAGAACACATTTGAGTGACAAAGCAGACTAACTACTTGTTCGGTAGAACGTCAAGCACTTCGCTGGATACAGCAATATATCTTCAATTTCGGCGGCGACAGGAGCAGGGTTACGATGTAAGATTTTGGTGATTCATTGGGCCTGAGCTAATGTCAGTTTACCATAGGTGGGGGGCCAACTCCGGGAGCATTTCCGCGGGTTTCCAAATGCTCAACAACGGTGGCGACAGCGAGGGCCTCTTTAGCGGCGCATGGATGCAAAGTGGTTTCCCTCTCCCATTGAACACCTACAGTGAACTACAAGGCACATACGATATCCTTGTGAATCAGACGTCATGCCAGGGCAGCTCCGATTCGCTTGACTGTCTGAGGCGTTTGCCCTTCGAGGAGGTGTACCAGGCCATGCTTGCTGCTCCTGCAGCTCAGCGCTTTGGTGTACGTTGTCAATCGTTTCATCGAGTTAGACTTTATGCTTATCGAATCGCAGCGCTGGCAAGTTGTACTTGATTACGACTTCATCGCAGAACAGCCGGAGACCCTGTTGAGCCAAGGCAAGGTGGCGTGTGTTCCGTTCGTTGTCGGCGTACGTTTTATCATCACGTCAGATTTCAACATTGCTAATAGTTGTGATGCTAGTGCACGGAAGACGAAGGTACTATTGGCGCTCTTAATCTCACCTCCATTACGTGAGCATATCCAGGTTGGTGATCGCAATGCGCTGGCTCACTCGGTCATTCAGAACCGACAACGGGACCGCGACCTGGCTCATCAATGAGGGTCTCCCCGGTGTGTCCATGGAGCAGGTAGAACAGATTTTTGCACTTTATCCTTCCGATCCGGCTGCAGGTTCCCCTTTCGGCACGGGTGACCTGTATGCTCTCAGCCCTCAATACAAACGCCTGGCTGCGATTATTGGAGACATTGAGTATCATGGTCAGCGCCGGTTCTTCCTCAACCATATCTCAGGTCACCAAAATGCGTGGTCATACTGTGAGTTGTACACACCCCAGAGATGAGTGGTACTGATGTGTTGGTGACGCCCGATTTTCAGTGAGCAAAGAGTTCAAGCTCCCTTTTGTCGGTGCTGTGAGTGTTCTTCATAACCCTTGATATATGAACAAACTCCGATTTCCTCTGTCGGTTTCTTGAGGTGGACCTCAGCGACCTGCTGAACATCTGGGGCCCTGGAGACCTGACCGACCGTGTGATCAATTTTGTTGCACATGGGAATCCTAACAACAGTTCCGGGGTCTTCTGGCCGCAGTGGACCATCCCTGCCCCTCATCAGCTGAACATCCAGAATGATTCTTCGTTCACGGTAGAGGGTGACACGTTCCGAACTGAAGGCATCGATCTCTTGATGGCCCTCAGTATTCAGTTCCCGGAGTGAGGCTTTTATCCACTCGTCGTTTGCGGTCTCAGGCTGCATAATGGATGCATATCTTGTACCCGGTTGCTCTACGTAGATCTGTATGATTGTATGATGTTGACAGAGCTTTCAACAGCTCTCAGTTGAAGCAATATGCACAGCCGATTCTGACTTTTTCATTGAACACTCACCGAAGCCATGAAGTATAAGGAGTCGCTAAATCGCACGTGAATCCAGCATGTCGGCCCCGCCCCATATCCGCTTGGTCCGGTGCCATAGCATGGCTAGCACCACCTGGTGGTGCACTATAGCCGACCCCATATGTAAGTGAGTTTCCCTATCTGTAGTATCTGATATGACAGGGATGTATCATAACACGTCTTTCGTACATTTGTTTCGTGTTAATGATTGTTACACAATCTCTTCTACTTGAAACAATTCATGCACACGACGGAGTGCACATACACTATCAATGACTGCTTCTGAGAGAGGCACGGACGCCGCGAAGGCTGAAAGTACTTGCTGCCGGTCTTTAAGTACAGCACACCAACGGGTCTCTTACAACAGAATAAAATTGGAAAAGACGAGATCATACACTGTAGAGAAAAGGGTGCAAGTTTGTAGAGCACACCTGTAACATAGAATTCTCTCAACGCGAGAGATATTGATGCCGAGTGATCATCACTATCAGGTGACATTCTCAACTCTGCGTTAGACGATGTCGTGCACTTGGTCTTTCTTGATTCGATCAGAACCGGCAGACTGACAATATAGATGAGTACTATTGAAAAGGGCGAACTTCATCTCGCACCTCTCGAGCATCTTGAGATGGCTCTGCATGCGTTACAGTAAAGGATGAAGTCTGAGCAACGACAGAGAGCGGGACCGTAATCATGTCTGGATTCCCGTAGCCAATTTCGCGTAGCTCTTGTCTCGCATTGAATGTGGCTAAGAGTGCATTAAAGAGTACTTGAATGGACAGAATTAGAAGGATTATGTCGTCAACAGTTGATGTTATTCCGCAGTGGGCAAACAATGACTCACATGAGGGTAATGCGTTGTAGAATATGGTGTATACAAGATTGTTTGGCATTGAGGACCACTTGCATTTGTCGTCAGAAGTAGTTGAGAGCAGTGAGACAACAGGATAGTGGTGCCTTTTAAGACTCACCGTGATCAACATGAGGAGGGCACAAAAACTGGGTGTCTACTTGGTCGGAAAGAGAGAAGTACATTGGTCACGCGTACGCACGTGGTTAGAAGGCCGGTGTTGATACTGTATATGGTCAGGCTCCGTACAATGGATTTAGTTCTAAGAAAACAGGGCTTAGCACTGAAATCCCAAACCGATCTCGTGACCGCACACACCTTGGAACCTTACTACGGTAGTTCCACAGCAAGACTACCTGAGACGCTGCGATGATGGAATCCGCAATGATCGTAAAGACTGTAGCGGAGTAAAATTCGGGCTAGAATCATATAAGTCTCATTGACGTAGAAAGACCAAAGTCTAAGTATTACCGATAACGAATGCAGTCCAGAGAAGTCAAAATGAATAGTGACGACACTTTATGGTGTATCAGCTGGATTTACCGCCGAATATGTGCAGGGCTCACTCTTTGATTCCCAAGGCTACTCCGCATGTTACCGATATTATCCACCGGCAGGAACATGTTGCGTAACATGCACTTACCGAATAGGGCAGCTACGCAGCGATAAGTCATGCCAGTAATATGCGACAGTAAATGTTTGGGGCGTACCGAACTCCCCAAGAGAGGAAAGCATCTGGATTGCAGGAGTCAGCCGTCTTTATGAAAGAGTGGTCAAGAAATATACCCACAATAATCGCGATGAGAAGCCATTTTCTTCCGCTCACTGTAAACGGCAAAGTGTAAGTGTTCAATACTTCGAATTCTCTGAACTTACGTCTCCAAATTCGCACACAGAACATGCTGCACTCTGGGTCAATGTCGGCGTACTCAAATATATACACTCTCTCACCTCCGAACCCCCGTATCCATGCAAGCCTAATTTATATCAATATCAGTTATTCCTAAAAAATTCCTGAGAAACGTACGCTCACAAACGCAACAGCCTATCGCAAATTTCACACATTACTAGCTGCGATGGGTGCGGTATATGACGACCCTCTTACCACGATGCTCCTGCGTGCACACGATCAGATATTAGCCATCTCATGCTCCTAGCAGTGTACATACCAGGTCTGTTGTGTCAAGTCCACAATGTTACCGTAGTCCGTGATCGTGAATAAATAGACCGCGTGGCAGATAAAAACTTGATGCAACGTATTCAGAGTCCTTTGAGAGTTTCATGAGCACAATTTCCCGGTCCGCTTGATATATTGGCACCGACCATAGCAAACAGACCTGCACACTGAGTTAAGCAGCGCGCAGGATACGATATAAAATACAGAAAATGACGTACTGCGGCCTTGGTCAATGCGGAATCATGGTTGATTTGGTGAAGGTAAACATATGTCTGGATGACAGTGATACCGTACAATCTACAAGCGGAACAAGGATAAATTCCTGTCGAGCGTTACCCGCCATAGGTCACTTACGCCGATGAAACCATTGCAGCTACAAGTGATTCAGAGAATCTCGCACACAAGACCTCTCTTTACTCACTGATTTGCAGAGCACCCAAGGTGCTGTCGAGATGGTAGTCTATTGGCGGAGAATCCATTGTGAAAAGCGAAACTGTCAACTTTGAAAGGAGAGCACACCTCATTGACGCTTTGGCGTTCGAGCTTTTATAAGTCTACGAGCTTTCGATAATGTGTTCTGGTATTAGTCACTTCCTGAGAGAGCTCGAGAAGTTTGCACGATCTCATCAATAGATGTCAGGATTCCGACACAGACAGATGCCTGGATAGAGTGCCTGGTGGCTGTTTGCAGGTGAATTTCAACAAGCGGCAAAGTAATAGCGCACCGTGATGGCTCAAGAACATAGCGCTGGCGGCCATGGACGTTAACACGCACTACGATGGCTCAGGTACACTTTGCGAGCAGTCATAAATATTGGGTGGTAGCATACGGATACCGCGTCGATTACAGAGAGGTTTGCATACCATTTTCGACGACTAGCGGCTCACGGGTCATCAGCCTCAGGCCAGAGCAGCCGACGGTGATTTCGCCGTGGGAATTTATGCTACGCACATCGCTAGAGTCGTGCAAGCCAGGCGTCAGACGACGCCATTGACAGGATGATGATGAGATAGATAGATGTTGATATGTCCGACGGGAGCACAGATTATAGTCCACAACAAACAGCCTGAGGTGAAACATCTCAATTCACAAACGGGGGTCGGTCATTATAGGCGGGGTAACTTCTCGATCAGCTGGTGGTGACGCAAGAGGCGGAGGAGGTCGATCAGACCACATAGGTCTATCCGAGCCGCTGAGAGCGCTAACAGCGCCCTGGCCAGACGCGCGTTCAAGTTCAACAATTGACGCCCACCCTGGGATGCACTTAGGGGTGTGAGTCAGGCAGGCGTGGGCGGGTGCCTAGTCTATTTGACAGATTTCGCTGTTCCAGCGGTTGTCCTGAAAGCAGTACGCCCACTTCTGTACGTGGTTCACCCTTCTCACCGCTCAGACTTGCCAGTCGACGGGCAGTGTCCCGGGCCTCACCGTCGCCGAGTGCTGCTACAAATCTCTCAACAATCCCACTCTCTGCCTCAACTGGGTACCCAACAACAATTTGTATCGCCATCCGACAATTATCTCGTTGCTAGTGCAGTGCATTTGCCTCAGTCTTTCATACACCGCAGCAATGCATGCGACTCAATTTTCCATACACCACAAAAGTCTTGTCATTGATCCGCTCCTTATGCTTAACTGCCACATCGGCGCTGGCTGGTGATATCATTCTGTAGCGCAACTGCGGTCTGTTCTCGAGCTACAGCCGCCACCAGATCTTGTGTCTACGACAGGGGAAACTTCAAGGTGCTCATTGCGCCGACAAATCAGGACCAGCCGAGCCCGCGCACGGAGTCGCGCATAGTCGTATGGGGTAGCCCCATCTGATCAGTCCGTTTCCCTGCCGAGAGAATTATCACCTATCGTTTCGTCTACTCATATCCTCGAGGCCAAAATTCTGACGCTCAGCCTTCTCGAATTACCGGCGTCTAGTGGAATCCATGGGCCTGGCCTCGCTCTTTCGACTCCTGCCGCACCATTGCTTAAAGGCTCGCGCGACCATACGAGCCTGCACGCGTTCCCGCAGGCGCGGGTGCATGGACTCACGGACAATGGTGAGGACGACGCGGGCGCCGTACGCCCAGCCCCGACTGGTTCATTTCACGCCTAGACGTGCTCTCCGTCCCACCAATTGCTGTGCGGAAGGCGTGCAAGCGCAAGACCATTCCGCTGATCAAGATGAAGCTTAGCTCATGCTCGTTGAACAGACACCAGCACTCCTTTTAGGTTCCCAGAAACAATCTGTCGAGCTGCGAAGTATGTAAATAGATGGAGCGACCACCTTGTGGGCCATGGAGTGCAGGCAAATGGAGACGAAGGTTACAACATCGCTCGACGCATCCCGTACAAATGGCTATGATCTACGGCCTTCCTGCGAACTCTCGGACTAATCTCAATCGATGCGATCACCCTTTCATCCGACGCCACTGGATCGCGCACGTCAACTCTGGGCCTGACATGACAGCACGGATCTCATAGGCCCGCCACTTGCTCCCTAGTATCCCCGCGTTACGAGGACCTCCTTCAAGTCGCTTTGGCAGGATCTTTACATGACTGCATCTCGGTGTCGAACACCCGCGTAGGGTCAGTTATGGGTAGCATAGTATAGCGAATGTATTACACATCCGCTTGCGCACGAGTGAGGAAGAACCCATTCTTACCCTTCGCCCCGTCGCGTATTTGCTGCCCGCACACCCGCCGCTGCTGAGCGAACATGCTCGTGAACGCAAGCCCCACGACAGTGGGTGACAACGACGTCCAAAGACGCCTGGTGTGAGCGCTACGCATCATGGCATGAGACATGATAGACGCCCGTTCGCCTTGCGTCGTGCCCCGCTCTAGTAGTCTCTCGTTGGCTGCTCGCTAAGTCGACCTCACATTGAACCTGAGGGCCCATCCGTGGCCTCCCCCGATGTCCTGCTGTACGACACTGCAAATGCGACGGAGTGATTCAACTGCTCCTGACATAGCTATGCAGCTCCCTACTGCACTTGGATGTTCTCCGCCGCTGCTCTGGCTAGTTAGGCATCAATGCACCATTCTACATACACCACCAGCCAGGCCCGATTTTGCGCGCGTACGGTATCACACTTGGACTCGGGCGTGACCCGACCTCCGCTAAGGCGAAGTCGCACAGTATTTGGGAGGTATGCTGCTTGGGACGCATTATGAAGAGGCTGTGATATCTGTATTCTGAATACTGCCGCCTGCCGCGGGCTGGCGCATCGTGCCTCTGGTCCCGCTCAGTCTCTATTCCCTCCTCACAAGCAAGCTCGTGCCAACTTACCTGAACAATACAGTATCCATGCCCCCCAAGAAGATCGCAATGCTCAAGACGAGACTCCGGCCGTTGAAGGCCAAAGGCGCTGCGGTAGTCTCGGCGGTCAAGACTACGTTCAAGGTCGCAGATGAGATCGCACAACTCACGCAGATGAGCACGCTGCAGGCCGTTACTGGGATTGCTTGCAAGATAATCGAGTGCTGTGAGGTACGTACCACGTCTCGTGCTATGGCGCGTGCTGAAGAAGATTGCCAGACCATGAAGGACAACAAGGAGCAAGCCATCGAACTCGCAGGTGTTGCGCGAGAGATTGTGGCTGCGCTCGACGCAGCTGCAGGAACCCCTCGTGGTGAAGCCTGGGATAAGCAGTTAAAGAAGGACGTCGATTCCCTCGCGAAGTACGTCGAAGATGGGCAGGTCTACCCTCATGACCTGTAGCTCACGAGTGTGGTCTAGAGTTTTGCTGACTGTCGAAAAGTCGATGTCCAAGATTGCGAGCGCGAAGAGGTTCAAGAAGCTGTTCAATCTGCAGTCGAACGCAAAGAAGATCAAGGACGGTCGCGACAAGCTCAAGACTGCATTTGATATTTTCCAGGTAGGCAATCCAACAGTCCGAACTGTCTATCGTCAAGTGATGACCTGTGCGCTCGCAGACCAAGAACAGTGTTGGCCTCCGCACCGAGTTGGCGCACCATTCTTCTCACGTCGATACCGTCTTGCGCACGATCGGCAACAACGTGGCGATTTTGCAGGCTATGCATGGCGAGACCGGTAACTATTATCATTTGCGCATGCGAAGGCTTTTCCCCCCGCTAACCGTTGCTTCCATGTCTAGACCAGCGCTTGGCCATCATAGAGGATCGTATAGAAGTCGTCGTGACGTCTGCTACGAGCACGCGAATTCTGGTGAATGCACCCGCGGGAACAAATCCAGTCGATCCTGACAATCACCGCCTTGGTAGATTTCAACCAGTTCTCCTCAGTGAACTGGGCTCACGTATATTCTTCGTCAGATGTTGATGCACGAAATGTGGAGGCGGCGATGCCTTGCACGTTCAAGCACGATGGTAACGCATCGGCTAATCTTCCCCTTGGCAGCGAAGCGGCACTGACACAGCCATACACAGCCAATGCCAAGCACGGGCTGACTATTGTATCCGGTGTCCCGGGAAGCATGCGCTCACACAGCCTGAGTTCCTTTTTTTTTTTTAATTTACAGCGGGACGTACAGCCGCGGATAGTCAAAGCCAACCAAATTCTGAGACGAATTAATCCCGATTCCGGAACTAGCGGGATCTCTTCGTAGACACTTAAGTAGCATTTGAGCATGTTCATATAAAATTTTATCGAGCGGTTTTTGCTCTAGAGCGAAATTTCTTTTTAAGGTGTGAAATTCTGGCCAAGTGCTGAAAAAAATCGCAAAAATCCTGAATAAATGCGCAAAATGCTCTTCTTGCATGTCAATCCGACACGGGTACAGCACTTGAAAAAAGTTCTACATCACAACATCAGCCACCGAGGATGCCACATGGATGGCCTCCGAAGCGTCCAAGGAACATCTCCGGGCTGCGAAATCAAGCCAAAAGGGCTTCTACTGCTTCTGTTCAGTCTCCGCCCTTACGTTACAGCAATATCGAGGCTTCTGCTGACAGTGTAAGCTCGGAGGACGACCTTGATGCCGACCTATCCTGGACACCAGGACGGGTCCATGACAGCCTTAAAGTGTCAGCGTGCTGAATGCGTGTCCTCTTGACGTCATCCAAAGGTTCATCAACAGATTCTGGCGGTTTATGGACGCTTATCG
>KV722717.1:0-15628 GCA_001687445.1 Obba rivulosa | reverse complement strand
GTCATCAGCAAAATCTCAACTTTACTTTTTGAGGACTTAGACAAGCTTTGCGGCGCTTATGGGCGCTTAGTGAAAAATAAGCCGTGTAAGGAGCTAAAAGTACAATAAGTTAATTTTCGTGCTTACAGTGGCTTTTTGCGTGCTTACGAGTGACTTGAAGTGACTTAACTGTGCTTGCAAGCGCCTATCTTGAATATTTTGTTGGCATCTGGGCTTCCAAAGGGGTCGCAAGAGGCCGTAAGTAGCTGAAAAGCTATCACAAGGACGCTGTAAGTACAAGGATTAACTTATTTCACTTTTTGCTACTTAAGCTACTTGATCTTCACTAGGCGCCCGCAAGTGTCGCAAAGTACATCTAAGTCCGCAAAAAGTGAAGTTGGGATTTTGCTGATGGTAGTGAGTACAACAAAAATGCCCCCTGGCAGGTCGAATGTAGAAACACCACTGCCGGAGGCGAGAATCTACTACACCCACTGCTGCAATCCGAACAATGCGGTCATCCATGTCCCATCTCCAGTTGTGGTATTTGGCTGAAGGCCCATATACCACAGTGTATCCTATGAGTATCGGAAGCCCGGTTAACCGCCTATCTATCCTCCTGTGTGCATGCCGCCGTCATATCAGCGATGAGAACAAGGGTCATGAGATACAATGTTGCTCACCCTTCAATTTCACCTAAGCTACCTGAGCCCCCAATACATCGAACGTCTGCCTTCACATGTCGCGCACTGCACCACTGCCGTCATCCTGGGATTCCAGCTGAAACAGACTCGTAGAAGAATTTATCACTGCCCTAGGGCAGGAAGACTGCTGAGTACGTGCACGATGCTCTCGCAAGCGGCAAGTTCCTCGGAGTTTCCCCTGGCTGACGGCAGATTCCAGCCTTCCTATCCAGGCTGAGAATTGCAGATGTTCGGAGGGGGGAGGTATGCCACGTCCAGCAATATAAGTTCCTAACAAGGAGTGAGGGGCCTGCGCGCAGCATAGCTGGGGTTGAGTGTAGCCGGATATCCAAGCCGTCCAGTGCCAGCCTCCTGGACGAAACTTTGCAGAAGTGAGCCACATGCAATGAGTGAGGCTCTACTTTCACCGCATCTCGCGGATATCACAGAAAAGGTCGATGTTTATATCAACCAATTCTACGGGCAGTTCTCCAGTCCCCGTATAGGCATACCTTCAAGCTGATGAAGACGAGGCATCATCAGCCTGGGGTCCCAAAGTGATTGCATGACATTACCTTCACGAGCTGTGTTCATAGCAGGAAAAGATTTAGAAGACGAATGCAATTGACCAGTGGGTATCGTGATTGATCGAGGTGGTCATAGCATAGTTGATGGGTGTGTGATTAACCATCCAAGTGCCTCAGGAATATATTGAAGAAAACCAGAACAAATCTTCACAGTATATTAGCCGTGACATGGGCTCAACAGGTCGACGGAAGGTGAATAACAGAAAATGTACCACTGGATACACTGCCGTCCGTGAAGTCATAGTGTGGAGATGCCGGAGACTGACCAAATGCATGTAAGACTCGAGATTACCGTGTCTCGCACATTTTCAGCCAGTCCATCCTACACATACGTGTGGCCAGACGCAACCTGCCTCGGAAGGCCACGCGACCTATCCCTAGCGTGGCAGGAATCACCACCCCACGCCTGCTGTCCACCCTGCGTGCTGCACACCGTGCGCCCACCACTCCACAGCCCGCGACTGCACACCCCTACGCTCGGGAAGAGCGATGTTCTCGACGTGGTGCCACCAGCGCCACGGGATGTACAATGTCGGTCATGGTTGTCTGGTGTGGCATCAAGACACGGGGGCACAGGGGAAGCATGAGATGCAGACCAAACGGGGGAAAGAGAGGACAGAGGAGCAGGCAGCGCATACGGGATGAGCAGGAGCTTAACGGCGGAGGTGTTGCGCTGTACACCAGGAGTGCGGAAGAGGGCGGAGGAGGTGGATGGGGGGAAGAGCATGAAGTGCTTCACGTGGATTTACGGGGCGGAGGACGCGTGTAGGTGGTAGAGGTTTGCATAGGGGTCGTGGTGGATCGGCGTCACCTGCAAGTGGATATAAAGTCGAAAAGCCGTAGCGTATGGGATACCGGAAAGTGGGCCGCCCAAAGAAGAGTGAGTACTGAACAAGGATGCATGTAGGGTAGAGGACGCACAGCTCTAGCGGGACCGATAAAGAAGCTCGTCTGGTACAAATCTACCGCCTCACTCTCAATCATCAGCACAAGCATCTGTGGTGGTTTCACCAGTCTCTTTATTTTCGATATCTACCCACCCACACAGCACTCTCTCATCAGACAAACCTCTACTGGCCATGGACATGGGCACACACCTCTTCCGCTCCACGCCACCGATGAAGCAGTAGGATGACATTTGGACAGCATCGTGCATGCGTGCACGGGCTGAGATGGTATTCATATCCTCGATTGACGGGGACTTCACACCTGGAAGATTGGTGGTTAGATTACACCACAATCTTTCAAGTAGCAACGTACGGTAGCCAACTTCGAACAGATTGTCATCACCGATACACATGACTTCCTTCCAGCTGTGCCAACATGTTACGCAACCGAGCTGGTCACACGAACGCGGGGCAATCGATGCGGGGCACGGGGATTTGTCGTGGTTCTGCCTACGTGCGAGGCATAAGTCATGATCACCCGGTGGCATGTTTGCTTGAGTAGACTGGGAAAAATGTAGGCGACACTGTAAATCCGGGGCCTTGCTGCAACTCGATACCAACACATTGAGCGCGCTAGACACCGATGCGTTGAGTGCACTCGAGCACGCATTCGGCCCTGAGGCTGCCTTTCGAGCATCGTCCCTCATGCTGCCATCTTCCACCACTCGAATAGCAGCCCACAGCCTACCGAATTACTATCCTGCACCCTGCGTTCACTGGCGACGTTAGTATGATAATTTCCAGGCCCATTTCTGCTAAGAAGAAGACTCTAGAGGTGAGTAGGGTATCAATATCGTGAATGCTTGTAATCTTGATCACCTCGCTAGAAATTGAAGACTATATGGGATTGTTGAGTTGTGACAATTATCTGGGGGGACTTCTGCGACGCTATGACTGGTGTCGGCTGCGGACTATTCCCTTGGGACGGTAGCACAGTGGCAGTTGTCTATGGCAAGACCACCTTCGTCATTCATCGAGTGAGTTCACACAACCAGTACAGCAAACCATAAACTAACCTTAATTGAAGCCTCATGGGAAGAAAGGGAATCGTCTGAGCATGTATTAGTACATCGTTGATCTTTGGTAGTTTCACACCTAATTCGACATTACCCTCCAGCTTGTGGCATTGGCTTAAGGACAACTTTAGCTGGCGCAAGGGAACTTTCGCCTTTTGACGTATGCAAACAGACGGCCGGTCTGTTGAGAGCACGCTCGGAGCCGTTACAGTGACCTGCTTGAGACGAGTGCGGTCAGCTTTGCATGGGGTTATTTTGTATGGACGAATAGAATACTTGAATTGAGGTTCATATGTTTCTCCCGTTGAACTTTCACTTGAGGACTTTCGTTCATAATTTTGCTGGCAGTTTTTAGAAAATTAGCGACTCTTCAGGCCGGACACCATGCCTGAACCATTGTGCAATGATTTTTGTTGATATTGAATGCAGAGCAGACTTCCTTCATCTCCTCCTTCGTACAAAGTGGCCAAGGACCCTGAAACTCTGCACTGTGGAGCGAAAGGCAGACAGACAAAATCTTCGGGAGCAGGTAGATCAAAGCGAGAGCTGACCGCCTGGGGTGAGATGAAAGGGGTAGAGAGTAGAGATGATGGGCTGAGAAAGGGAGGCGGGGCGAGAAGATATTTCGTCCTCCTCGCTGAGCATGCCATGGTACTTAGCAAAGCCTCTATTGGTTGTGTCTGAGCTGGTGATGCTCATGCTACATGTGCCATGCCTTTGTGTAGTGCTCGTGGACTCGTTGCGTGGGATTTGCGAGGGGCGTCGGGAAGTGGGAGAGATGGTCAGTGTTTTTGCAGTGAAGTAAGACGTGCCTTGTAGGTGGTGTTGTGGGGCGTTGGGAGTACACCATTGCGAACTTTGACTGACACTACAATGAACCGGGCTACAACCAGGGAGTGTTATCGTCGTCGGGTGGTGTCCAGAAACTGGATCTCACAGCAGTGGAAAATGGACTGACAATGAACATCAAGGGTTCGCTGTGAGCTTCACCCGGAAAGGTGAAATGCTGGTCCAAGGCGGCAGTGACTTGGATTGCTGGACAAAGGCAATTAGTCAGAATCAGAGAGAAATTGGACTGTGGATGCTTACAGATACGAAGGCATAATTCCTTCATCGGTCGTCATTGCTCAGTATCAACATCTGCTCTCCAAGAGAGATGGAGAACTAACGAAAATAGAATCTAGATATCCCGCCGTGTACGATATGGTTAGCAATTTTCTGCAGGGCGATTAGAATTTTCGGAGCTTACTGCCCCCCTTGTCTCTCAAGGAGCTCATTTTAATCTGCTGAATCCACTTATTGACATAACGGAACCGAAGCCTCAAAAGATCAAGCGCCAGAGGACTGATCCAGCAACTACAGGCACTAGCAGTTTTGCAACTGCAGGCGTCTATTCATTGCTTTTGTCTCGATTAGGGAAAGCATCACGTGCAGATTGGCAACCTGCTAAAGTTCCTTCTCTTCCTATTAGCAACATCTATCTAGGGATTGGGTCACACAATTAAGCTTGTAGCAAGCAGTAGAAGACCTCAGCGATGATATCATATTAACCAAAGATCAAGCACAGGTTTATCGAGATGGCCACACCAAACAACACACGTTCAATTGCATTGTTCCATATCACTACTAGATCTCCAATATATTCTCATGCACCTAAATTGCAGGCTGAGCGCGACACATGATGCAACCGCCTGAGTGTTTACGAGTTCTATATTGGCCTGGGAAATGTATTTGTATGCGAGGGTAGAGCGTACAACTAGACTAAGCAGCTTCTGAGTCCTCTTCAGACCTCTCCTGCAGAGCTCTGAGCTTCTTAAGCTCTTGCGTTGCCTTATTCAGAGCAGCCTCCAACTTGGCCATCATGCAGTATTGATCTACAACAGCCTGGCAGACAGTAAGCAGATCCCTTGTCTTTTTCTGGACGAGATCGGGGTCAACGTAAGCCTTCAGATCACTGATAAGATGAGTGACCACACAATGCATCTCAGGTTGAAATTCGTTAATGCAAGCTTTGATCTGCCCATATGCGATGACTACAGCAATTGGCACATTCAGTATCCTGACCGATTGTGACATCAGTATCGATAATGTACACCGCTGCTTTTGAATTCCACCATGGTCCGGATAAACGACGATGAAGCCTTGTAGCTTGGGCTCATGCTTCAGTGGTCTTAGAATAAATGCTTCTAGTCAGCATAACGGCCCACCGGTGATGCGCAGACGTGAATCAATTACACACATGGCTTTGAGCCCGATATTGTTGGATCTATCTTCTAATAAGTGTTTGAACACACGGAAAAGCTTCTCAGCAGACTTCTGTGTAGTGGAAGTCATAGTTGATCGCAACTCGAGCGAGAGACTCTAGTCTTGGTTGATTGCAACTTGAGACTTTAGCCTTGCTGATAACCAGGGACGTTATCGATCCCACCATTTCAACCATGTATAGGGATTCTGCATACCAGGACCTCACAAGTCACATGTCTCAACATTTATGTAGGGCCTGATCATGAATCGCAGGGAACAGACAGAGATAAAGAATCGATGGATCAAGGAGTTTAAACATAGCCACCAGTCAGCTGTCTTACAACGTGTAGCATTTAAGTAAACTGAAGAGTCATAACTGCTTAATTAGCTTCCTAGTACTATCACAAACGCTAAATGGAATAAGGGGCCTTTAGCATGTAGTCATCAATATTGAGGAAGTGCACAAACCCGAATGCCAGGCCCGAGAACCTCTCTCCATGTCCAGCCTCTCACTAACTCGCCTTGTATGACTCCCTTGTTGATTGTGTTGCCAAAGGTTGCATAGCATTTTAGGGCATCTTCGTGGTTGCAGAGAGGCTCAGATGTTCATTCTGAAATACGAATTAACCAGGAATTAACTGAGAAAGGATGATACAATCATAATCAGAGCGTCGGAAGCGAAATGGCAGGGAGAAGACCATGAACACAAGAGGCAACATCCGGCAAAAGGTGACTTGCAAGTTGCAACAGAGCAACTGATGATCTGACTCAATAGGCGTGGTCACAATGGACGATTCATATCAATTCAGGCTGTGATTCATGAGTTGATTCAAGGACGCGGATCGTCTTCCGCTTTCGTCGGGAACTGCCTCAGGCGGACGCTAAGACCAGAATCAACGCGCATTTTTTTTGAGTCCAGAATAGAAACGCCGTGCTGAATTGCCGACCTACACCTTCCACATAAAGTGAACAGTTCTATGAAACACATTATATAAACCGCTAGTTCCAGACAAGTCCAATGCTGAAACTAAGTAGTGGACCCACAAGTAGAAGCACGTGTTACTCGGCGATACTTAGCAGAAGGTTCTTCCGAGCTCAGATTTTCTAAGTGCTCCAGATCGTTAATACCCTCGCTGCTGGCACTCTGGCTTGTCTGCTGCTCCCACCACTCTACACCAACATTAAGCTCCGTTCTCCCTATCTGTACTTTAGGCCTTTTTGCAGGCCTGCCAACACCATCGGCACGAATTTGCAGTACATTCAATTATCAAAGGCATAAGCGTGCAAAATATCACTTACTACTGGATAACGACCTGGCTTTCCACGCTCATTCGGATTTATCATATTCTGTTTGTTGTAGAGGAAATCTGCAGGGCCCAGTATCGTCTGGTACCCTGCATGTTTCAGATCCTCTGCAAGGTTCTACAGAACAATTCGTAGCATTAGCAGAAATAATAAAGACATTGAATCCCACATACTCACCTCAACTCCATTGAAGGCCCATTGCCATATGTCAGGGCATTGTGCACGAATCACTGAATAGAATGTCCCAAATAAGCCTGCCTTATACTTGTAAACCGGCAACTTCTTGTAATTGACGGAAGTGTGCTCTTTGGGTACTGACTCAGATAGATTTTAAACTGTTCATATGCATGAGTGGTGGTGAAGCAAAGTTAGAGTGAGAATACATCACTGATATTGATAACACATTGAGGATCAAGAAGCCCCTGCTGCAGAAGTGCATCATACAGACTAGGAGGAACCTGTACCTCCTGACGCTAATAGACATCAACATACTGGTTGACGTAGTTCAGGAAGGAATTGAAGTGGTAGCCCAAGGGGTTGGTGAAGTTTGGCTGGAAGCATATCCTAGTGTGGTATTTGTCTGAGGTCCATTGACTCATGAAGCAAGGAATCTCCATCTTGAACATTGCGAATAGCTGGTCGACAAAGTATATAAGACGGCATCTCTGGCCAAAGGCCCAGTGAATGCAGAAAGTTGTTCACAAGATGCATGCCAAAACCGTTGAAGACATTCTGTGCCTGACAAATTTGCTGAACAAGCGGCCGATCTGACTTGACCTTGCCATTATTGTTCTCAGCCGTTGAATTTGCCAGAATTGCAGACCGCCAGTTATCCAGACATGCCTGTGCTGCATGCGTCTTAAAGAGCCAGTCAGGGCCGTGCTTGAAGTCCCACATTGTAGGCCATAGCTGTTCGACAAATTGTGATCAGGCTGCGAGATTAATAGAGACTCGAGACATACCTTGGAGATAGGATTCAAATCATCCTCGGACCAGAAATGAGACAGAGAAATGATGTCCATCCTAATGATGCGCGAAAAATCCATGGCAATAAACACGCAATTTTCACAAACAATTGCAGCGAAGATATTGATGCTTCCCTTCGTACGCAAGGCAGAAGATCCTGGTTCATTGAACCGTTGCAGAACCTTGAAAGACCGCATATGTGTAGCCTTTGCCTTGTCCTTGTTGGGCCCTGGGCAGTCTTCAGCAGTCAAGTCTGCCAGATCTTCCAATGACACGCATAGCAACGTAGCCTCAAGGCCGAAGTGCAAGCAAACACCATGCTATAAAATGTGTGAGCACATGCAAGAAATGACATATAGTCACTTACATGGCCACACGCAAGAAACAACTCTGTTCCACGCACCCAGACACAGAGTGGTCCAGCTTGTAGAGGCTTTAACAGGTATCTTCATGGTGAAGCACTGCTTCTAGTGAGGTCTTGGGGAGTGATCTCCCAGTCAGTTGGCACTGGCTCTAGCTCACTGTGATATCTAGAGCTGTCTGTGGAACATAAGCTGTAGGCCTTGGCTGCCGTTCCTGTCACAAAGACTCGAGAATAGAGCACAAGGGATCCTGCAAAGATATTGAGACACTGTTAGAAGAAATTACACTGAGAAACATACCCATTAGAGGCCGCTTTTTAAATTTCTTGAAGCGGTTTATCTCCCGCAGGACCATCCATTCTAATGCATATAGGACATCCACCTCCGGCATCATACAGAGTCCGAGTGAGCACAGAGGTCAAAATAAGTAGAGTAAGGTAAGAATCAAGGCCCGCAGTACACCTGGTGACACCAAGTCAAGTCGAGACCAAGTCAAGTCGAGAGGAAAGTCATGTTAAGCTGTCAGCATGTCAAGAGGAATGTCATGCGAAGCTACTCGAAAGGAAAGTCGCATCTAGGTGTCAGCATATCAAGAGCACAAGTCGCGTCAGAGCACTCAGTGTGTGGCGCTTGGGCCTCGGGGGAGCGCCCGAGGAAACCGAATTATCGGCTGGATTTCTGAGATTTATTGTGCCATATTTGTATAATATTGGGCCAAATCCTATACTACTTCACACTGCAAAATAGGTTTTGAAGCTAATCTTGCCAATGCAGGCCTTCTGGGGCCGGACTGTATTTGCATGAGTGTCTACACACTGAGACGTGCAACCTCCTCATCCACCTATGCTGACTACTGGATTCCTCTGACCTCTATAGAACAAAAGGTGCATATCCACGCTTTGCTACCTGTGCTCTCCTGAATTTAATTCTCTGCAGCCCTTTCTTGCAACCTCTGGCTTGAATATCACCCCACTTTGCATGCATCTATATGTATGTAGCTGGGAATCTGGGGCCCCGGACTCATGGAGAAACCTGAGTCGGAAATATTTTTGACCATCAACCACTGCATGCTCTATGATATGGTGTGTCTCTGTTGCGTGAGCTAGCTTGTTCATCCTGCAACCGCCTCGTCCGGCTGTCTTTGTGAGCCGGTGCGCAAAACACCGTGCTCATGGCTCGGTGAACGCACAAGTGTCTGCTATCCGTGCATTTTCACAGGCATCTCCTCTTCCTCTGCCAGTCATTATGAGCTCATTCTCCACTCCGGATATTTCCTCCTTGTCACTCTCTTTCCAGTCCACCCAGCAACGTCTTCATAATACTTATGATTATGAAGACAACATCAGTGGCAATGGCAGACCCCAATATCACTATTCCACGTCCTCTCCTATCCCAGCACAGTCCCAGTACACCCCACTTGGCCTGAATCAGTCTCCTATGAAGAGCAAGGCAGTATGTGGAGGTCTTTCTACTGTGCATGTCTTCACCGCTTATCCAGCCGTATGACGAGTTCAGGCACCCAGTCCAGATGCCCTTTACTCCGTAGCGGTCATTCTCAAGCTTTGCTATGTACGTGGGCCAGCAACAGTACTCGCCACCTTGGGTGCCTCCTATTCCCAGCCTGCAGCCGTACAGCCTTGCAACGTCACCGGTGCCACAGTTGGCTCCAGTCCCATCTGTTGCGAAGTCACTGTCGAACAAGCTGGACCTCAATGATGCGTCCACACTTAAGATCTACTCTTGCATCCTCTTGTTCAAGGATGCCAAAGCAAAGGAGAGTTGTCCATCTGGTCACTCAGAAGCTTGGCGTATATCACTACTCCATGGGCGAAGGAGACGAGCAGTATGCTGTTGTCACTCAGATCAATTCTAACCCCGTAAGTCGCTGCCATGTATGCAGCACTTCAGCCACTGACAATCTCCGCAGCAGCAGGGCCCTGTGGATCGCCAGACTCTGAACCGCGCAGTTGCCCACATCTCCGCAGGTGCCGAGCTCACTGCGCATGAAGAAGTCCATGCCAGACATGAAGACTTTGCAGAGCCAGGCACCCCGCTTAAACATGCACACGTCCAATGGCAACATCTGCGAGGGTTATGCTACCATCGCCTCGCCATCCCGGTGTTCCCCAGGTGGGTTTCCTTCCCATTTGGGTGGGGTCCGGAGCGACCTATATCGCACAGAGTGAGTCTATGGCATAATGCATTGCCTGGACTTGGGATACTCATCTAGGCCGCTCCGCACGCTTGTCTGCAATTGTTCAGCAGTCGTATTGCGCGAGAGTGCGTGCATCGCGATCTTTATGCACCTGCGCTGGGACTCGCGCCAAGCGTACTCGATGTTGCCAAACTATGTCAAGAGTCGTGAGATACCCATTGGCCCACACTTTCTAGCATGCCTATACAGCAGCAAACGCCAAACCAGCCGGCTGATGGACCACGGCAGCCTTGTAGCATGTAGGGCATGTGGCGGACACCATATCTGGGCAGGGGGGACAAGCTATCTGGGCTGGTGGAGGTGAGTTGGTCGCCGTTTGCAGAGATCGAGATCACGATCGTACTAAGTGTTAACTTGAATTCTTTTGTGCAGAGATCACATGGCAATCCTCGCTCACGCGGTACGTTGTTGGCAAGCCAATATATAATTAATTATAGGCATGAAGATAAAATCGTTCTCATGGTACGTTGTCCTATCTATGCTGTAGTATCACGACGAAATCTGGGCTGATATGTACTAAGAGTATGTGAGGTAACCCAACTTGGGGACCCTGAGCAACGAAACCAGAGCACACGGTCTCTCAACGTGGGATGTGCCATACCGCTCTGTGCAATCTCCCACTTCCAGGAAGAAGTGAATAACCAATTGGAGCTCTCACCGGTGGATATATTGTGGTAGAGTGCTAAGTCCCCCAGCTTGGCATTTATGTGTCCTGGAGGATGATTGACAGGCCTAGAGCCCTCGAAACGATACCAGGCGGTCTTCCCAGAGGAGTTTTTGCCATAACGAAAACAATGGGCCTCTTTCGACAGAGCTCTGCTGGACTTTGTCACCTAAACTGGGTCTGGCACAGCAGATGTGCACATCAAAGTAGCTTCTCATGAACTAGAGAAGAGAGTGAACCACGGGTGACCATTTTGAGTAGACCAAGAGCCACATACAAAACATGAGTTAGGGTAAGCTCAGATAAACTTCTCAGAGAACCAGAGGCTGGGAGCCCCTGAGACACCTTTTGATCTCCAGGTCAATTGTTCAGCCTAGGGTGACCGACATTGTTCTCAACCTGCTGGTCCACTCCGGAAACCTGTTTCTGTGAGGCAGATACAGTGATTTGGCTCTGCTATTCAGAGATAAGCTGCTGCCATCAAGTATACCTGAGTAAGACACACCTGAGCGATACCCAGGACGTTTGGGTTTCCAGAAGCCGGTACGAATACTTGTGAGTCATGAAACAGTGGAGTTGGGTGTATTGCAAGAGACTGCAAAGCGCCGGAGGGTTTGGAGGGGAAGATTGCAAGCTTCTCTAGGGCGGCCCTGCTGCTTTCAGCCGAAGGTTGAATATCTGCACTGACCAGCTGCCCTGCCGGTCCGACAGGCGCTCCTGCAGGACCCGCCTACTTAACCACTGTGTTAATAAGGATAGAAATGGTCAAGGCATCCAGGGGCATTACTCACCTCTACGATGTGGCCGGTCGAGTCCATACTGCGTTTTGGATACTTTCCAATGTCTTCCTCGCTGTTCATAGAAGAGAGAGATTCCTCGTCCATCGTCAAACGGCGAGCTGACCAACAGTCAAGACTTATAGATGAGATAGCAAAGGCATGAGCTCAGTGAAGTACGTGAAGCGATACATGCAGATCCTTACCTGTCTTCTGATGATTCATCCCTACCAGCATAGCTGGTGTGCACTGTGTAGTGACAGACAGTGAACTGGTGCCGATTAAGATATTTCCTTTGACAAGAGTGTTAGCCAGCAAGCTGCATACTCCAGAGCCGAGTCAGTACCTTCCATTGTTTACACAGCTCGACGAGCTAATCAGTGTTAGATGGACAAATAAAAGATGGGCTGATAAAGACCTGTCGGTGATGGGGACCTGCCATACTGTGAGAAGTGTTTGTTGACCCCATGCACGAATGCCCTGGGCTATTATATAGAGCCTGGCTCCACCACGCAATTTGCGCGAGATATATGACAATTACTCACAGCTTCTGCATGATTCTAGGTGATTTATTGAGATCTAGCAGACAACGGCCAGTATATATCTTTGTCATAGGTGTTACTATGGCAAAACCTTGTGTATGTCGGCATGCGATTACCCAATATATTACACAGAACTAAGACCAGATAGATTAATAGCGAATATTATTTCCAGGTGTACCAGCCGCTCCTGCACTTAACCCTAGTGGGCAAATCAGCGCATCCAAGTTTCCATTGCAGGCGGTCTAGGTCAATGATCAAAGCATGTATTGGGCTGCTGTGAGATTGAGTATAGGATAGACTGCTATTGATCATGATTTAGTAGCGCACCTCGTTGTAGAATCACCCACGACACTCTAGGGAGCACATATACTGCCTTTGCAAAGTGCAGAATAGCTGCCTGAATGACGCCTCTGCTGCATCCTCACTTTCTCCATTGAAGCTGTCTCTCAAAAGAAAGCTTTCTACAAAGACACGGACCACAGAACGAGTCCAGCTCATTTCAATCGAGTGACGCAAGTCTGGATAGAAGTCTAGTGCAGTACAGCACTCCAGCCTGTCGGAATGGTCAAAGAAGCGGAGCTCTGCATCATCCGGGAATTGGGCGGGATCGAATTTGCTTAGTATGATATTGTGCCCAAGAGGGTATGAGGTGTGTAGCTTGACGCGATCCTTGGCACAATTTAGAGTGAGGCATATGAGACACTTGGGTATCACTCACATGAATCGACAGAAGAGATAGCGACTGGGCAGTATGAGCTGAAGTATCATCTGCATGCCTTTCACCTTTCTTGTTGGATAGGCGCAACACAATGTCCATGAGAGCGCGGACATTCTCGCTAAACTGATTCAGCTTTTCACGAGAGATGGCAGCTGCGTAAGGAGGCTAATCATACAATCAAGATGAGGCCTCTCATGCTCAAAGATAATGGGCTTATCTCAGGCTGCTCTGGAGACCATCTGGACAGAGTTCAACCAGCTAGGGAGACACCGACATAGGACAGATCCGAAGGGCTTTCGAGGGAGCTAACCTCGGATGGGTCGTAATGAACTTCCGAACAATTGGAGCTCTTATGTGTCGGCTCCGCAGGGCGATCAGCTGGGCTTTGAAACAGGGAATCAGAGAAAATATAATGTGGATATACACTGCAGCGTACATATGATTGTCCTCCAGAGGGGCCTCAGCTACTGCAGCATCTGCAGGACCACAAAGAGTTTTGGCCTGAACAGGGTCATGAGCTGCATTCTGCTAGCGCAATATATGCATGAGTTACAAGGTGTGATCAACTAGGACATCAGATCACACACCATTCCCAGTATGTTATCAAGCTCTAATACGCGGTATCGGAGCAAATTCATCAAGTTCGTTGCGTCTACCATAGTGTAGCCACACATGACACTTGTAGACATCCTTGGTCCTTCTCCTCCGTCGGTCAAGTTTTGCTCTTCCACTCCTGTGTGACAACCTACCCACGACCTAATCACTCACTGTTGCCCGCCTCCTCTTCCTCAAGGCTGTTCGTTGATATTCATGACGACTCGCGCTTTTGCATTGACGATAACCTGTCGTTATATGTCATGGCCTACTCCATTTCCATGCCAATTTACATCAGGATGTACATACGGATGTGCCATGCTACGGATATCCTGATGCAGGGGCATATCCGCAATCTTCATGCAGATAAGCCTAACTTCCTTGAGTTCTGGCTCGATGCAAAAGGTGCTCCTCCTGGATGTTTTCCATGACAGGCTGGCTGCTCCCTAGTTGTTCCACGGGCTTGGGTTTCCCGCATCCTTTCTGCTCGGTCTGCATGGCGGAAGCCCTTTGCAGGTGCCATAGACACTTCAGTCCTCCACCCACCATCCCGGTATAACATCATGCCGCAAAGGCTGACAGCTATTACCCTACCGCTGGAGAACAACTCCACTATCCAGTACACACCCAGCTTCACGACCTACAGACCATGGCATGAAGCCAAACTATTTATTGATGCAAGAACGGGTATGTTTCTGCCCACTGACGCACAAAGTGCCTCGCGTGCAGGCTAAATGGTGTGTGTATTTCTCTCTACGTGCTTTCACTCACTAATAGTCTGGCAGGTATGCATCTGGCAACCATCCATCCCTGACTACCTCACACACGGCACCTCTGCATTTTGACCTGCCTCTTGGCTGAAGGTTTTCATGTGAACTATCCATAACCAGCATTGACGAGATGGACCAGGGTACAAAGCCAGTGACTTGCTCGTGTTATGATGCTCGAGCTCGTGTGGAAGTTCGATGTGGAGATGGAGGATAACTGGTATGAGGCGGCGGTGACGTTCGCTGCGCCGCACCGTATCTGTGGCGATTAGCTTCCATATTAGGTAGTCCTCTGTATCCGACCTATCTTTGACCCGTCGCTCTATGATTCCACTGTAAAACTTATTTATGTTACCTTATATTTCGTCATACTATCACTAATCCTGTAATTTTCCATCGGTCTCTCTTTGGCCAATTTCCCCTCTCCTATAGTATATAAGCTCGCTATTTACCTCTGTACTCGTTAGTGTACACTAGAATTGAGTCTTTATCTCTGTTCTATCAGTGTTCCTCTCTCAACTCTTGTGGTGCCAGTGATTGCCAAAAGCAGTCACGAGCGTCACATATTTTGAACAGCCCTAGACTTCATTCTACTGCTACTCAACCACTAGCTTAACTCTTTACTTTCTTGTCGACTGGGCCCCTTCGAGTCTGATCAACTCGAAACTCCTCTCGGTGACTCAAAAAGAACTGTTTAAGTTTGATTTATTCTCGGAAATACTTAGTACGTTTTTACTACCCGTTTATCAGCTGACTACTCTCTAGAAATGTCCTTTCAATATTCTGCGCGCATAAGCTCCAAGGCCCGCGCGACCGCGGCGCCCTCAGTGGGAGGAAGCAAGGCTGTGCGATTCTGGCAGTCCTTCCCCCAACATTCCTGGTGGGTTCGTTACACCTAAGACCAGTTGCACTGACACTGCCGGCCACAGCCCGGCTCTGAGCCCTCTGACTCCTATGTCCGAGGTGCTGAGCCCGCGAACTGAACTCGAGGACCGTGCTCTGCCGAACAGCGGCCAGCTGGTCTCGGAAGCGGAGGACTGCCCTCAGCTGTCTTACAGCCAGGTGGCCTCTCGTACTCCCTCACCGGTGGACCGGGAGGGGGATACCTGTGCCGAAGAACGAGCAGTCCGGTCGACTCTCCTCGGCGCGGTGTCACTAGTTCTGCGTGTGTATCTAAAAACAAATAGGGATTAGATACTAAGCACTGCCGTTCACCGGTGTTGTCTTTGCACGGGCTATCACAGTTATTCGTTGGGGAATAAA
>KV722715.1:0-16212 GCA_001687445.1 Obba rivulosa | reverse complement strand
GCACCCCAGATGCATCCTACCTCGGATGTGCATCCATACAGCCCGCGGATGGTATATGCAGATGTATCCGTGATTGTACATTGACGAAGATACATCCTTGAGCGTGCGCGACACGGCGTTCAGGTGCATCCGTGCGACTCAGATGCATCCGTGCGACTTAGATGCATCCGTGCGACTTAGATGCATCCGCACTACAGATGCATCCTACCTCGGACGTGCATCCATACGGCCCGCGGATGGTACATGCAGATGCATCCGTGATTGTAGATCGACGAAGATACATCCTTGAGCGTCCGATAGTCGTTCAGGATACATCTGGCAATGTGAAGTCACTCATGAGGCCAGCCTTCGGATCGTTCACGTTGGCAACGAAATTCAAGGTAGCGTTGTTAACCCGCTCAAGTTGGTCGTTGCTTACGACGAACAATCCACCCTTGTTCAGAGTCAGCCATCCGGGATTCTGAGGGTGAACTTCGTCCTACCCAGACCTGCTCTTCAGGGAAAGTTTCCAGGGTGAACCTTGTTACAACTCCCTGCAAGATCCGTGTAAGGGAGAACGTATAGTAGGAAGGGAACAGCACTTGCAAAATTGTTGTACCCACCCTATCAGTAGTATTGTTATTTCAGTACGTATCGAGACGTATGCAATGAAACCACGTACCCTCAAAGCGAAGGACAAGTCTGGATTCGACTCCGCCGTAACATTCATCACAGTACCATTGGGCAAGACCAGTTCGTACTCTCGTACATTATCAATGCTTAAGCCATGCTGGTTGGTGAGCCAAGAGTACCCTATTACGCAAGCACCGTCACAACTCGGAATAAATGGGGAAGGTTATCATTGTCAGTGACATACCTCCACCGACACAAATTCCAGCGACGCCGACGCCGGACTGTCTGCCACCGACAACCATAACTCCAAGCTGTTCAACCTTGGTATAGACATCATCCCATATCACGCCAGCGCCGACTTGGACTGTACGCGATTCTGCGTCATAGACAATGTCAGAGAAACGTGACATGGCGATCTCCACTCCGGGGCTGGATGAGAATCCCAGATTGGTAGCATGTCCACCGCCTTTTACCTGCAATCAGCGGTCACGGTGTCAAAAACAGATCTACGGACACTGCATCGCAACGTACTGCAAAAGGCGACCTTGTCCTGCCAAGAATGCGCAACTACATAACATTATTTCGTGCGCGGTACAATGGCGAAGAACGAACTCACGATCTTCCCCACGTCCGCGGCACTCCCTGGTTCTACAGAACATACTGACGGTTGGGTGCTTGAGGTTGCCCAATGTTCAATGTCTTGGTCGTACTCCGGATCACCTATCAAAGTAACGCTCGGGATCGTCATGAAAGAAGAATCGAGACTGCATGCATACCTTGAAAGAAGACACCAGAAGCAACAGAGATAGTCTGCGCGATCTCTAAGCATGCCGAGTGTACGGATGAGTTAACGAGATTCGGTAAGGCCTCTGTTCCGCTCCTCAGAAGTAGCGCGGCAACGATGGCGGGACTAAAGAGCCGCATGCTGAACTGAATCGGAGAGCAGCGAGAGGAGCCACTCGTATCCTCGCTCATACCGCATTTATATCAATTTCTCTAACGCGTAGAGCCGTAGCGTCTGGACCGCACTCAATTTGTCAATGCGCTTTTAAATTTAAACAGCACTAATCCAGGACTCGAAGAGCCTTCTTAACTGCGCTTCAATGACCTGTAACTGCATAAACATACGAGCAGAAAGACACATGATACTTGACTGTGTTCACTCACGTGCCTGAATCTTCCATCCGCCTGCCAAGCCCATCACATCTTCCGGATCGTACTGCCTCTTTATCTCCTGCAGCCTGGGCATCTGCTCCCCGAAAATCCTCGTCAATGGAGTTGTGTTGATGGCGTAGTTGCCGTACACAGGCGCCTCAGAGATGTTCTGGCCCTCTGCTACTGCGACCGCTGTCAAATGCTGAGCGCTCTGCACAATGGCATCTCTCATGGCATTATCGGCGCTTGAATCGTTCCACTGGAAGGAAAGGCACAGCGGGAGTAAGGGCTGGGCTCTGGAAGGCGGATAGGCGCTTTCAATGCCAGGATGCTTTGACAGAAAGCCAGGTAAGAATAGCTCAACGGCCCACGTGATGAGTGTAGCGGACTGTGGTATCAGCCGCTCACTCCAAAACTATCGTGAGTCAGCTAAGGCCAAAACCAAATAGCGGATTAGCTCACCTGTGTTTCGTTGACGAGGGCATCGAGTATCGTGGGGGTGTACTGGACAAATGGAACAGTATCAAAGGCCGCACTTAGGACTGGATGTCAACTCTACGCATTATAGTATTGTTCCAGTACTCACCGAAATCCGGTGATATTTCCTCCGGCTTGTATAAGGGATAGCATGGATCGGGTGCCCACGTTCTGCTCCTCGGCGGGTATGGCCAGGAAGTCATCGAATATACCCTCCGGGGGAATAGGTGCGTCGTAAAACAACAAGGCGATCGGAAGAACCTAACAACATTACACATCTGAATCGCAGCCGAGCACGATATCAAGCGGACGTCTATTACCGTTCCCGACATCGAGTCGTACGTCGCGATAATGCCGACTTTAGGATCGCTTACTTCCGCGATGAACTTCAATATGGCGTTGTTGAACTGGTCAAAAGTTCCAGGACTCATGACAACCAAGCCGCCCTTTTGAACGTTTCAGCAGCATAGCATTCGTGAGGTGAAGTAATGACTCACCCAGACCTGACCTTGCGGGTAGGCCTGCAACGTGAATTTCGTCACGACGCCCTATAGGAGGCATAAATAAGGGTACCTTGCGGAGACAACAATACTTACAAAGTTATTGTATCCACCCTGTTCGAGTGGGTATTAGCGTTGTCATACAATCACCGGCTTAGGCCCAGCACACACCCTCAGAGCAAACGATAGATCAGGATTGGACTCCGCTGTAACGTTGGTGACGGTCCCGTTCGGTAAAACCAGCTCGTACTCCCGTACATTGTCAATACTCAATCCATATTGATTAGTGAGGAACGAATATCCTGCAAAAGAAATTTCACTTTGGATGAATAACCGACAGAGCCGAGTGACTGTGAAGTACCTCCACCCAGGCCGAACCCAGCGACGCCCACGCCAGTCTGTCTACCGCCAACGACGTTCACGCCAAGCGGCTCCACAATGCTGTACACATCGTCCCATAGGACACCGGCGCCCACTTGAACGGTCTGCGAATGTGCGTCGTAGACGACACCTGAAAACCGGGACATGGCGATCTGCACTCCCGCGCTGGAAGAGAAGCCGGGATTTGTCGCATGCCCTCCGCCTTTGACCTGGACTCCATGTCTTCAGATGAAGCCACCGAGAAGCGCAATAAAAACGCACTGCGAAGGGCGTCCTTGTCTCGCCCAGGATCCGGAGCTGCGAGAACCGAGTGTCAGTATGCGCTATAATGAACATGCTACAGATGACTCACAATCCTCCCCACGTCTTCCGCGGTGCCCGGTTCCACGGAACACGCAGAAGACTGGATACTTGTAGTCGCCCAATGCTCAATGTCCTCTTCGTACTCGGCATCTCCTGTGGTAGAGGTATCTGAGCGCGTGTCCCAATGCTCTGCAAAAGGGCGCGTGTTCACCGGCGAAGAAGACGCCAGACGCAGAAGAGATGGATTGCGCAATCTGCAGGCACGTTGAATGAACGGATCTATTAGTCAGATTCTCCCTCGTCTCTGTGAGGCGCCCGAGAATCAGCACGACGAGCGCAACGGCCAGGATACTCAACAGCATCTCTAAGCAGAACAAAAAAGAAAGGAGGCCCATATCACTTGACTTCTTATAGGTATCGCCTCAGCGGCGAGCGCCGGGAACACTCTGAAGCATGCACCGTTTGTCAACGGATCTGGCATATCCTCGGAACATTGATCCGGAGCGCTAAACCCATTGCGTTCTAACGTTCCTGATCTTAGCCACAGAGGCAATCAGGTCCTGCAGCTGATATTAGCGGTCATCCGCTGAACATGAACGAAAGGCTCACCAGACGAGAATAGGATCCGGAGCGGGATATCGATAATCATTCTGTCCGTCATGAGAACACGCCGGGTGATCACACCAACGAGAGTCCCACTCAACAACGGCGACAGGCAACTCTCACATTGTCAAGCAGCGCGAGCAACCTGATGCAACAAATATGAATCAAACATACAAACACCAACCGCCCTAACACGACAAGGCCGCGGCGGCGTTTTCACTGACACGGCGAATAAATATTCTGCGCTACAAACCATCCGCCGCGGTCGCGTTCGCCACAGTGAACACCGGCCCCGCCTTGGTCGTCTTCCCCTCCAGGATCGCCTTCATCCTCTGGATCTCCTCGCGGAGCCGCACGACCTCGCGGTGCAGCGGCGCGCGCGCGCTCTCCCTCTCCGGCGCCTCCTGGGAGGCGGTCCGCGCAAACGGGTCGCGGGAGAGCCCGTCGCTCCACGCGCCCGGCGACGCGCTGCGCTCGGTCGTCGCGCGGATGAGCGCGCTGGACGGGCGCGAGAGGGGGGCGTCGAGCGAGGGCGGGTTGTACGAGTGCGGGTAGGACACGTCGGACGCGGTGTCGTCGAGTGCGGGCGGGGACGCGTACGGCGCGACGAGGGCCTCGCGCGAGCCGGAGCGCGAGGCGGGGGCGCGCCACCAGTCTGGCTGGGCCTTCTCCTCGTCGATGGGGTGTGCGGCGTTGAGGTCGAGGTGCACGGCGGCCTTGTGGGAGGGCTTGACGATGGTGACGATGTCGACGTGCGGGCGGAGGCGGAGGCGGAGGCGCATGCGGCGGCGGTAGGCGTACATGACGAAGAGGGTGATGAGCGCGAGGATGGCGAGCACGCCGAAGACGATGCCGACGGTGGCGGCGGCGGTGATGTGGGTATTGGGTGTCGGTGGAGAGTCCATGTCTCCAACTGGCCTGTGTGAGGACGTCGGTTTGTAAGCGTCAACCACGGAATGGCATGCGACAAAGCCCACTCACGAGGATTGGGTGTGCAGGTCCCGGTGGTAGTGCAGTCCACTGTAAGCCATAGAGAATGCAGAGATGAAGATAATTAGTCGACCAGCGTGGCGAGAGGATATAAACAAGCAAAGCGGTAGCAAGGAGCGTGGACCAGCTGGCCGAGGTCGGTGTGGGGAGAAGGAGAAAAGAGCAGCTTCAATATCACCAAGGGTACCTCATACAAACCCTGGTCTTCGTTGACATCACGGTGGCAGACATGGGAATGGGCGCTGCGCGCCCTCCCTCCCGCCGGTGTGTCAGTTCGGCAAATTCGTACACAGGGCATCAAGCCATCACAGAGGGCGCTGTGGGCCGCCTTCTCCCCATCACGGTAAGCAGCAGCTATCCCCGGTTCGCGTGGAGGACGGTCCCACGGAGGGAAGCTATGCGTATCTGTCGAATACGCTCGCGAGTCTCCACCCTGCACGACAGCCCGAGTCTAGTCCTTAGTGGTACAAATCCGCACAGTCTCTCGTCTGTCACCGTAGGTCCCAGAAGACTGGCAGCCCAAGCACACCAGCACGCAATCCCAGCGGCGGATTCAAGTGGGCACAGGGGGCTCGGAGGATGACGACATGCTCGGGAAGGCCGCCGCCTTGCCGAACACTGACAATGACAGAACAGATCTCGCAGCACGGGCCAAACGACAGAGTTGCCGTGCTCAGTGCATCAAGGCTAGCGCAGGACAAGTAGGCGGCAGACAGGAGGGTCATGGAAACAAGCAGAGTGGCAGCTGTCGGACGCCCCGCCGGTCCCATGGCGCCCACAACCAGAGACTTCATATATCCTCTCGCATTGATTACTACCGTATATGCCTCGCCGGAGCACAACGACCCTATCTACTCGTATAAATGTCCCATTCCTTGTGTTTGATCTCTCCCCGCACCGCCGCGCCCGCACGCCTACGTGATCACCGTCGGCTTCTCGCGGCCCAGGAACTCCTTCAGCTTGCTCAGCTCGAGCGCGACCTCGATGAGGCCCGTGAGGCCCTCCTCCGTGCTCTTCGCGAGCTCCGCCGCGCCCTTCTCGGGCGGGACGTACCGCTCGACGTACATGCGCACCGTCGCGCCCTGGCTGCCGGTCCCGCTGAGGCGGAACACGACGCGGGAGCCGTCCGCGAAGCGCACGACCTGGCCCTGGTTCTTCGACACGCTCCCGTCGATCGGGTCCGTGTAGTCAAAGTTGTACGCGTCGCGGACGACGAACGTCTGCCCGGTGCCCGGCGAGGTGTGCGACGTGCCCGCGAGGTCGCCCGACGCGATGTGCGCGTTGAGCGCGTCGACGAGGCGCTGCGCGCCCTCGGACGAGACCTCCTCGTAGTCGTACCGCGAGAAGAACGAGCGGCCGTAGACCGCGTAGTGCTTCTGCAGCAGCTCCTTGATGCCAATCAGCTCGTTCGGCGACTGCTCGTTCGCGTACGCGAGGATGTTCAGCCACGCTGCGGGGCGGTGAGCACGCATGCAGGGAGCCATCGACGGGCCACGCACCGACAACCGCCCAGACACCGTCCTTCTCCCGGATGTGGTCCGAGCCGGTCCCGAACGACTCCTCACCGCAGATCGACAGCCGCCCCGCATCCATCAGGTTCCCGAAGAACTTCCACCCTATCAGCCCATCAGCATCCGCCAGACCGCCCAGGCGCACACGCGCACTCACCGGTCGGGACGACATGGCACTCGACGCCCTTCTTCTTCGCGACATAGTCGATCTGCGCGCTGGTCGGCATGCTGCGCGCGAGGCCCTTGACGCCGCCCTTCCTGAAGTACGGGATGGCCTCCGCGGCCCAGTCCGCGATGATCGCGACCGAGTCGCTCGGCGTGACGAACGCGCCCTTGCCGTAGATCATGTTGCGGTCCCCGTCCCCGTCGCTCGCCGCGCCGAACTGGATGCCGTCCGCCTCGACGCGCTCGACGAGCTCGTGCGCGTACGTGAGGTTCGGGTCGGGGTGTCCACCGCCAAAGTCGGGGAGCGGGACGGCGTTCTGGACGGACGAGGCGGGGAGCCCGAGCTCCGTGACGAAGATCGCGCGGCCGTACGGGCCCGTGACGCCGTGCATGCCGTCGAAGAGCACCCTGAACTCGCCCGCGCGCTTCTGCAGGAACGCCTGGATGAGCGGGAAGTCGAAGATGGACTTGAGCAGCGCGACATAGTCCGCGACCGAGTCGATGATCTCGACCTGCGCGGGGCCATACGCAACGGTGCCGAGCTGCGCGAGGTCGACCGGGGGGAGCTCGATGACCTTGTAGCTCGCGATCGTCCGGGACTTCTCGTAGATCTTGTTCGTGACGCTCTCGGGCGCGGGCCCGCCGTTCGAGACGTTGTACTTGATGCCAAAGTCGTTGTCGGGCCCGCCGGGGTTGTGCGACGCGGTGAGGAGGATGCCGCCGTACGCCTTGTACTTGCGGATCACGTTCGACGCGGCGGGCGTGGAGAGGATGCCGTGCTGGCCGATGATGAACTTGGCGACGCCGTTCGCGGCGCCGATCTTGAGGATCGTCTGCACGGCCTCGGGCGAGAAGAAGCGGCCGTCGCCGCCGATGACGAGCGTCGCGCCCTTGGGCTCGATCGAGTCGAAGATGGCTTGGACAAAGTTCTCGGTGTAGTGCTGCGCGCCACGGGATCAGTGATGTCCATGCTCGACGTGGGACGATGCCTACCTCCTGCTGGAAGACCTTCACCCTGCGCCATCGCCGTCGTCAGCACTGCGAACGACTCCGCGCTCGCTATCTAGGCGCGATGCGCGCCGACGCGAGACTCACCGTTTCCTGAGCCCCGAGGTGCCCGGCTTCTGGCCGTCGTAGGGCTTTGTCTGGATCTCCTTGATCTGGTATGCCATGGGTGGTGGTCGGGAAGAGAGGTGGTGCTGGAGTGGGCTGCCAGCGAACGCCAGTCGCTATAAGGCGGGGGTTATGACGCACGTTGCCGGAGGAATCGATTATCAGTTGCCCTCTTTGGCCGAGAACGCGGGCCTTGGCCTTGTCCTTGACGTTTCGACGCGGCCTCGAGGACCTGGCGGAGGACACTCGCATCTGATCGTGGACATCCTCCGAGACGCGTCCATCCCGCCCAACGCCCGCCGGAACCACCGACTCCTGGGCGTCGAGAGTATCCTCCGATACCGCTCCGACGCTTGTAGCTCTATACGTACCTCCCTCATGCGTACTGCGTGGCAAGATGGCCGAGCGGTCCAAGGCGTGTGACTCAAGCGAAAGCTTGCCTGCAACAGCAGGTTCAGGTCTTCTCATCAGGGTATCCTGGCGTGGGTTCAAATCCCACTCTTGTCACTTTTTTGCTTCCGTTCTTCATGCCCGTCATCCGGCATCGTCGCCGGTATATGGACGTCGAGACAGCACACCGGAGGAGCGACTGCAACGTGTGCTCTTTTTGACCGCTGAGCTGCCAGGTTTCCATGTGGTGGTTGCGGGTGACTTCAATGGACGCACAGCATGTCGCACACCCTCTCCCCTCGACTTTCCGCGTACCTCGCCTGACAAGCTGCCCTCCTCGGTCGATCCCCGTGGTCGGTTTTTACTCGAACAATGCACCTCCCACGGCTTGGTCCTTCTCAACGGAACCTCCGTGCAGGTACCCTCCTCTCTCGGTCACTTCACATCCTTTCATGTGGTGGGGAACACGGTGGTGGATTACATCTTGGCCGCGAATGGCCTCCTGCGAACGGCTCGTGTGCACACTGTTATTGTCCACCCCTACCTCAAGGATGAGTCCGATCATGCACCAGTCAGCGTATCCCTTTTCCTGCCCAATCGTGACATATCACCACGAGTCTCCACCCGTGTGTTGGTACCTGCGGCTCCACTGCCGGTGCACCCTGGACCCTTGGATGGGCTTCTTGAACGCACACCGGCAGCTTCTGAGACACATACTGATGCGCTGCGTGCACTGTATGGAGTGCCTACTGCGACAGGCAATCCCGTCTCAGTCTACATTGCTACGGCGGTGGGCTCCTCTTTGGCGGTCTGTGCGGTTTACTGGGGTCCTGCATGCCCATCCAACCTGGTGTGTGCTGTGCCTGGCGTGGCAGATGTGCAGCATGCTGCAGCCTATGGGGTGCTGCGTGGGTTGTTGATGGCCAATCCTGTCCTGCCTCTGCGCGTCTATCTCACAGGGGAGTATGTCGCATGCTCGGTTTGTCATTGGGCGCCCATGCATGCCTGGACAGGTTGGCGCTGTGCAAATGCGGACATCCTGCAGGATCTCACCCGGGTCATTGCTCATCGTGCAGCCCCGGTGTCCTTCCATACTACTGGCGACAGGCCGAATGCACATTTTGACGCTGCGATGACTGCTGCCCGTGGTGGTCTCTGCTATCTCCGCTCTGCGCCTGCTCATGCTGCAGTTGTCCTACCCGTCTGGCCTGCCGGAGCTGCCCCATTGCCCACACTACAGAAGGTGTGCACAGCCTTGTCAATGCGGTCCAGCCCATCGGGACCTCCCGAGCCGGCCTCTGACGAGCTACTGGAGGGTGGTGATGATGGTTTGGATTCAGATGGGGAGGAGCTATTGCCTGATGCCGTCGCGGTCATCTGCATGCAGAATGCCTGTCTTCACGACCTTCTTCGGGTACAATCAGATCAGGAGTTCTGGCGGCTGATGAACGGGTGGACGACACCCCATCCCCGACCTAGTGGGCTGGATGCGCATCGTCTCCGAAATGTGTTTGAAGCCCGGATGAATCCTTCACTAGAACCGCATGCCACATGGGATCACCTTCGCCTGCAGCTCAGCAACCTACAGGGTCGAGTCATACCCCCCCTGACGACTGATCCGACACCCAATGGCTGCTTCTCACGCCCGTTCTCCCTTGAGGAGATCACCACACTGAAGGCTCACATTCGTGCTCGCTCCCTTCACTCTGCTCGTGGCCCAGACAACCTCGCCTATGGAAAACTTCTCACCATTCCCAATGAGGAGCTGCTGGGCTTCTTTCAGGCTTGCATCGATGCGTGTGATGCTCCATCTGCGCTACTGTCTGCTTGGGTGGTGGCTATTGGGAAGCGGGGTGCCAACCTCGCTGATGCGGCTGCCTATCGCACCATTGGTCTGGAGAGCTGTATGACTAAGGCTCTTACCCTGCTTATTGATTGGCGCGTGCGTGAATGGTCCGATTCTCAAGGCCTCATCCCTCCCTCGCAGAACGGGTTCTGGGCCCGCCACCATACTAGCAACCCACTGTTCGTGCTCACAACCGCGATTGCCAAAGCACGTCATTTTGCGAATGTGATGCGCAGGCGGGAGTGAGCGATGAGAGAATTAGATGATCTTCTTAGGGTCTATAGGGCGAGTATTTATACGAGCCAGAGAAACTGTCAAAGTATCGTAGTGGTCAAAGTAACTAGACTGTGGGCGTAACGTAGCGTGGCGTAATGACGTAGGTGTAGAGCCAAAGTCCGTGTTCCAAGACAAAGGCGCTCCGGGACCCGAGTGCCAAATATGTCGCGGGTACCGACACGCGGCTAGGGCGCTAGCCAATCCCGCAACACATCATATGGGCCAGCACCTGTACGTCGCCTTTGTGGACCTATCCAATGTGTTTCTGTCAGTGCACCAGGCTGCTTTGTGGCAGAAGCTGATGCGCTTCAAGGTCTCTGGGCCCTTGATTGACTGGCTGCGCATGTTGTATCGCCGGCTGGACTATCGTGTGCGCTTCGAAGGAGAGTACTCCGCGCTGTTCCAAGCACTTGCAGGCATTCTGACTGGTGACCCGGCCTCCCCGCAACTCTGGAACCTGTTCATGTCGGACATGGCGATCCCCGACCATCCGGATGACATTGTCCTTGGTGGGCATCCTGTCTCGCACCTCGAACAAGCCGATGACATTGCCCTGATGAGCACCTCTCTTGCTGGTCTTGAGGCCAAGCTCGATGCTCTTACTGCCTGGTGCTCTGTCAATAGCATGGTTGTGAATTTGCGCAAGACCAAATGCATGATCTTTGGGCCCCTGCCCAGCTCGGCGCCATGCCTGCTCGTGCATGGAACACCACTCGAATTTGTGTCCGAGTATACATATGTCGGTGTGCACCTGACGTCAACGCATCGCAACATCTTCGCCCAGCACTATGCTGACAAAGCCTCAAGTGCCACGCGGCTCGCAAACGCCACGCTGGCTGCTGAGGCACACATCGGCCCTCTGCCTCCCTTACATGGGCGCACTCTTTACCTGGCACGGGTGGACCCTCACCTGACAGCAGGTGCCACCGTAGTGCTGGACACCGATTCTGTGCTTCTACAGCCTCTAGAGCGTGTGCAGCTCACCTACCTCCGCCGTCTTTTGGGTCTCAGCTGGCAGTCCCCCCGGGCTCCCCTATTTACGGAAATGGGCCTGTTCCCCTTGCGCTTTCGCCGCGCTCTCCTCGCTCTGCGCTACCTTGTATATCTCCTGTCACTGGATTGCCCACTGTTGGCACACTGTGCCTTAACTGAGGTGCTGGCATTGGCACGAGATGGCGCCCCATCCTGGGCCGGTGATTTGGTGTTTGTGCTCACCGGTCTCGGCATCCCTGTCGACCTCCCACGACTCTCAGATGCCGGATATGTCCATGAATGTCAGGACCGTGTCGCCACTGCACTTGACGGTCAACTGCACGAAGAAATCCTGAACTCCTCTCGATTGCGGATCCTTAGCGCCCGCCCATTGCAGGTCTCGGTGGTTGCCTTTCACCCCTATCTTAGGATTGCGCATACCCGCCATAGGAAGGCACTTGCCCGCCTAATCGCTTCGGAACACCCCTTGCGGGTCGAGCTCATGCGGCGTGATGGTGTAGTGCGGGAGGCTCGTCTCTGCCGCTTCTGTGATGGTGCAGTCGAGGATGAGGAACACATACTGTTCACCTGTGAGGGTGATGCCCGTCTGGTCGCACGGCGGGAGCTCTTCTGGCAAGATGCAGTGCGCACATGGCCGGCACTACAGGACATCCGTCGTCGGCGGTCAGTGTCCCTGTTGGGCCTCCTGCATCAACTGTTGGCCCACAACGGAGCGACCACTGCACTCGCACACTATGTCTATGACATCTTCCAGTGCTGCACTGCCCCATCCTAACTCGGCCGCCCTTGCGCGGCCCCCCACCCATGTCTCCCTCACGGAAGCCTACAGAATTGTGTTGTGTCTCGCTCCGCTCTGGGCATGGGTATGTTTGTGTCAGTTTGTGCGGAGAACCGCCGCTGATCCCCCCCAGGTTCTCCCGTTGGGTTACTGGCAGGGAAAGTACTCATGTACCTGCATTGTCTCCCACTGCGTCTCACATGTGTCTCATCGTCACGCTCTAGGTGTTCGGTTTGGAGGGAGTGTTATCAGTGTGTGGAGGACTACCACTGATCCCTGCTTGTGTAGCAAAATATATGTTTTTTCCCCACAGGGGTTTTTTTCGACAGTGCACATCAGGTTTTACCTTCAAACCTGCCCCCGCGCATTCTGCCGGATGGGCCAGGGCACCTAGGGCGTGTCGGGGCGCCGCGTGTGCGCTGCAGTGTGTTGGCCGTGTCGGGAGCGGTAGATTAGAGCGCAATGTAATTTAAGTAGATTTTCGTGGTCGCAGCGGTGTAGCGCTCGGTGGCGCCGGGTAGCTACGGCCGCGACCGAATAATGCCATCTCTCTCTCTCTCTCTCTCTCTTGATAGCATTCATGCAACCAGTCCATCTGCCAAAGCATTAATTTTTACTGTGCCGCAAGAATACTTTCTGCTTGTTTGTCCTACCCCAGCACCCCTTAATCCAGGTCCAATCTTGTTCCTCTTGAACCCCCTTATCACGGAGGATGTTCGCCCGGTGATCCGTCGGTCGATGTATAGCTCATCCCTCTTTGCCCTGGTCAGGCAGTTTATTCCTCATTCCTGCGGGTGCACTCTCAGGATAGAGCTTGTCAGCTTGTGGATTCGGACAGGCGAGGGGTCTACGTTGAGCGCGTCGGACTGTCCCGTCACGGACGCGTTATGTCACGCGTCTAGCCCCTGTGTTCGCGGCAGCCGCCTGCTCTCCCTGCGTCTATCTCTTCAAAGTCGAGTGTCTTTGATGCGCCCTTGCATTTTCACACAGACGATTGCCTTGTGGGGGATCTTACGGCCCATCAAAACAGGTACAGTTACCGTCACACCTTGTGATTCCGGCCGTCACGCGCCTGGCGCCTGGGCTTGGCTCCTGTTCCTCCTCGTGCACTCCATGGACGTGACACGTCGGTGTCCTGCCACATGTCGGCCATTTGCAATGAAAGTCGCAATCGTGCTTCGACCCAGTCTGGACGCGCCTCTCGCTTCTTGCTCTCAAAGTCATCCCCGAGGCCAGCCCGAGCCTCTCAGTCATCCCAAAGGGAGTCATTGACTCAAAATCCTAGTAGGCCGTGACGCAGACACAATCCGAGGCGGCTTAAATAGACAGTACTCGACGTTCGGCACTCTCACACAATTCCATTCTGAACGATCCTTTGATCCTCACTCCGTCCGCATAACCACGCGCAGCCGCGCGCAGTCGGCTCTCTTCGCTTTCATCGTACTTTCCCTACTACAGCCGCCATGTCAAAGCAGACCTTCGAGTTCACCGCTCAGCGCGTCGTGTTCGACACCTCCGCGCCGGTGGACACAGTACTCGCGCGGCTCGACGAGGAACTGCACCGGGGCGAGGGCGGGCCGGCGGTATTTGAGCTCTTGCGCGGCGCGAAGACGCGGGAGGAGATCGAACAGGGCATCCAGCGCATCACGCACGGCAGCGACTTCATGTGCGCCCCTCCCTGTTCCCCCTTCCCGTACTCACGCTGCGAAAATAGGTTCTTCGGCGCGATCCAGCATCACGGCTGGCTCAACGTCTATAACGGCGACGCGGCGAGCCCCGCTCCCAAAATCGTCATATACACCCTGGGCAACCCACTCGTGGCGCAGACGATGCTCCGCCATGACTTGGTGACAGCACTGCACGTCCCCGTGCGCGTGCTTGTGCTGGAGAAGGAGGACCGAAGTGGGACGAGAGTCGTGTATGACTTGCCGTCGTCCGTCATCTCGCCGGGTCTGGCGGGGGACGCGAACCCGGAATTGAAGAAAGCGGCAGAGGCGTTGGACGAGAAACTCGAGCGGCTGGTGGCATCCGTTACTCGTGAGTGATCGACAAAGGCTGAAGCGGAATGATCGAGGTGGCGGGCGGTGAGTAGCACGCCGATAGCGACACGCTGCGAGTCAGGATTACAGCTGACTAGCTTCCAGGGCACAGAATACTGTCAAATGGACTCTAGATGTATTATAGTTAGCCCGTGAAATTGTGCGCGACTTCTTGAACCTGGCCAAGAAGCGAGTTCACACCTGCGGGTGACACAATGATGCCATTGCTGCATAAGGCCCGGGTCGCGTTGCCCGAGGCCTTCAGTCATCCGACGAAGCTCGCGTACTGAAACACACAGCTGCGCACGACGGCATGGACGTATAAATACCTCGCAGTGTGCTGATCCCACATCGACATCTTACGCCATCAACGCATCGGCCAAAACATCTCACTCGTAAGCTCAAAATATACGCGACCCCGATCGCGTCAAGACTTCTATCGCTCATTTCCGACCTCCCATAGACAAACTCAATCGACTCAACTCGTCGCCTCATACAACCTCGTCCGGCATGTCCAAGCAAACGTTCCAGTTCCCCGCCACACGCGTCGTGTTCGAGACCTCCACCCCAGCGGCGACCGTCTGCGAGCGGCTCGACGAAGAGCTGCACCGGGGCGCAGACAGCCAAGCTGCGCTCAACGCGACACTTAACGCCAAGACCAAGGACGAGATCGAGAAGAACGTCCAGGCCTTGAGCCACGGCAACGACTTCCTGTACGTCCGCGCACAATACCAGTCCGGCCGGCACTCCGTACTCACCCGGTCCGCACACAGGTTCTACGGCATCACACACCACGCCTGGTTCAACGTGTACATGGGCGCGCCGGACGCCGCGTCGCCCACGACCGTGTACACGGTCGGGAACGCGCTCCTGGCACAGACGCTGCTGCGCCACTCGCTCGCCGCGAGCCTGCACATCCCGCCGCGCGTGCTCATCCTCGCACGCGCGGATGGCGAAGGCACGTGCGTCGTGTATGACCTGCCGTCGTCGGTCATCGGACCCGGGCTCGTGGGGAGCGCGCACGAAGAGCTGAGGGCGGCTGCGGAGGCAGTGGATGCGAAGCTCGAGCGGCTGATTGCGAAGGTGACCAGAGAGTGAGAGGATAGTGCGTTGGATTGAACGTAGGGGCGCTTTGTCGTCTGTGACTAGATTGTGCGCCATCCGAGAGTCTCCATATCAGGGACTTGTCTCTGCCGGACGTTTCGAGCGACCTTCGTGCATGCAAAGGGAAAAAATGTATGTACGCCTCAAGGGCTATGTGCGACGCAGCTTGTACTTTCCCAGCATTGCACTACTCAAAGTTTCCTCCCAGCAAAGGCGGCAACACGCCCTCACCTTCTCCGTACGTCAGATTGATATCATCAGTCAGCTCCAGCTCAACCGACGTGTCCGTCTGGAATGCATCCCACTGTAGGAAATAGTTCGACTTCCACGACATACCACCGGTCTTCACCCTCTGATCGACACCGGATCATCCCGCCTCGATCTAGCACCAGGGCGGGCTCAACGTCTACCACGGTACGACAGCGAGGCCTGTTCCCAAAATCGTTATATATGCCCTGGGCAACCCGCTCGTGGCGCAAACGATGCTCCGCCACGACTTGGTGACAGCGCTGCACATCCCTGCGCGCAGGCTTGTGCTCCAGAAGGACCGGAGTATGTATGATTGTCATCGTCGGTCATCTCGCCGGGTCCGGCGGGAGAAGCGAACTCAGAGCTAAAGAAAGTTGGCGGAGGCGTTTGATGAGAAACTCGAACGGCTGGTTGTCACGATCACGACCACGCCCGCTCGTATCGGAACTCATCGGAGCCAAGTCTCGCGGATACAAGACGACGCCTAGAAGTCTCGCGGATACAAGACGGAGTCTGGAGTACCTCCTTACGGAGCTAGCAGATCATTTCGATTACGATTACAGTATTGTCTTGTTTATCATGTATTTAAGCCTGCGAGGATTCGCTAGGAATCCTCGCAGAGTCAACACCAGTACCTATACATCTGACTTCCTATCTATTGCGTGTCATTCCTGCCAGTCAGTACTTCGAGTTCTCATACTCTCGGCGCGATCACCGATCTCACGCG
>KV722714.1:0-16280 GCA_001687445.1 Obba rivulosa | reverse complement strand
TGAAAAGGAGCTCGTAGACATGCCAGGACCTTGCTTATTGGGTTGTATTCCGGGATAATGCCATCGGGCAACAGCTTACGGATGCAGCGCGGTCGATTTGGGGACTTCTTGAGGAACGCGAGAGTTCTCTAATATGGCGAACAGATGGGGCACCGAGCAGAATATAGATCCCGGATATATAAATGGAACCACAGCGAGCATGACTGAGAACACTGCCAGAAGTTAGACCACAAGTAAGGGAGGTGAGCAAGCGACAAGTGAAATTGGCGTCAAGCGAGAGTCAAGCGAGCCTGCCTAGAGTGAGTGGGAACAAGTGAGATAAGCGAGCCAAATAAGCAACTTTGCTCAGCCTCGGATACTGGCGCCAAAACAGGCGCCCAATGATGGGTCCTCCGCCTGTTCATACGCACCACTTGCTCCCTCCGACAATGGCTTTGCAGACTCGTAACCGACAATATCACGGAAATAACGACTGTTGCGGATCAAAAAGGTCTCCTGAAGGTGCTGCATCCGAGAGCTGAATTCACTTTGCTGCGTACTGTTCTCCTAACTCATACTGTTCCCGGTTCCGTGAGTGCGAACCATGTACGCGCCTGCTAGTCGTTCTTGCTGCACCCGACGCACTGGATGCAGGAACATATTTGAAATATCTAAAGAGAGCTCGATAACGACAGCACTTCTCTTTCAAGTTCTCTGGCAGCACCTGTGAAATTGTCGCAAATGTCCTGCTGACCGAGAATCCGAGCTCGAGGCTACTATGTGTCGCCTTGCTGTTCCAATGCTTAGAAATGACCCAAGCTGCTTCTTCCAGCCCCGCGCGCAACGGTCCCTGGTTCCTGCTGCCAAGTGCTGACTCGGACCACCTCCAAGCGCCTACAAGCACGTGCGCACCAAATACCTTTCTTTGATGTCTTGGTTGCAGAGCTGAACTCGAATAGTGAAACAAAATTTACAGAGCTGGCTATAAGGAGCGCCAATTATCGGACTCTAACCTGCACTTGGCGAAAGACGTGAAAGGGCAAATGCAGCCTTGGTCGGCCTGCCTAGTTACTAGTGAGTGTGCCTTGAGCAAACCATATCCAGGATTCATTGATGTGCAACTCCGCCACACATATTATGCCACCATACTTCCCATAGCGAAATCCATCGCCATCGGTGCTAAGCTTTTGTGTAGTCCAAGAATGCATATCTTTCAATATAAAGGAAGCACCATCCCTGCACTTGACGAAGACCAACTCAGAGCACCAGTTGAGCGTGAATATCAGATAATGCACTCATCCTTCTTTAAACTTGCCGCCCTTGCCCTCCTAGCAGCGCCGGGCTTTGCCGCCCCCGCCACGGCTCCACACTTTGAGGTGCTCTTCTCAGGCCCGCTAGCCATAGGCGACCTCAACGTCGTGTCCGGGCCCCTGGGTCAACGTCTGAACGCCCCAGTGCTGAGGTAGACATATTTCTCGCACCCTTTTGTTAAGATTCTCACGTGTCTGAGCGTTTGCAGTGGAAGCTTGTCGGACCCGGCTGGAAATCTCGTCGCAACCATCGTACCCGGCACTACTGCTGACCACGGAATCATTGCTTCTGATGGGACGTTCTATTCTGACGCGAAGATTACTCTCCAGTGGACCGCGGACGATAAGTTTGCCTATATCCATGCGTTGGGAGTCGGGTGAGCGTGTAGAGTATACATTGAATTGCCTCTTACTCATCGAAATCGCAGGGAGGCCGGTGTTCATGACCTAACCTACGTGTAAGTAGATGCACCATGAATGGACGGATCCTTCTGATTTTTCTCACTACTTTCTCATCATACTAGGTACTTGGAGACGGATTCCGCGACCTGGGGCTCGCTAAATAGCCGCTTCCTCATTGCGGACCTCACCTTCGGGGGAGTCAATGACGATCCGATTTTCACCGTTTTTGACGTCCTCTAGTCCTGAATTACATTATTGTGCAGGGTCTGAGACTCATGGAATCGTGGCGTCATTTGCGCCTATTCATTACTGCGACGTATTTCTTTTGACCTGTACTGAATTCCACGAAGGGTTTCATCTTCGAAGAATATGCTTACTCGCGAATATGGTCTTTCTTGTCAAAGAGGCACTTCACAGTTGCAATAATATGACCTCAGTCACGTCTTGTGCTGAATCGGGTCTTGATCTACCGCTGTGCTTATTGTGAATCTTTGTTACCGGTGACCTGTTCATGAGCATCCATGATCTCGGTCTTGATATGCATGTACTTCGTACATACAAGCTACAAAGCTCGCTGCATTGGCTTGTCATACTCGAGCCTGCATTCCAAGACTCAAATAGAACTACTTACTCAGCGCTGCAGCGCCCGGAGAATGCCGAAATGGGTACGTCAAGCACGCTGGCGACCGCGGCTGTGCTCACTCCTGCTCGAGCTTTGTCTTCAATGTTCACGATTTACCTCTCGAAATTCCAAGCCAGTAGCGATCTGCGGCGCTGATATCGTTTTGCGAGGCCAAGGCTTCGGAAGACTGACGCCCGTCGTCAGGACTGCTCGTCGGAGCGCAAATAACAGGCAATTTATATGCAATACCTACTGTCGGCTCCTGCTTGTCCGTCGAAAAGTACCATACTTTGGTTGGAACGTCTGAAGCGACATATCTCCTTAGTGATCTCATTGCAATATTGTGCGGCATATTTCTGTTCTCTCGGCCTTTCCCACGGGCAGCATCGCGCTTAGCGCTCAAGAATCATCCGTTCCGCCATCCAGCAGGATCTACATGGCGCTGTGCTCACTGGGCCAGATCTCACATCCAACGGAAGCAATGGTGTGATAAAGCTATGTGCAGCTGGAAAGTCTGCCGCGTCTGAACGGGCCGGGAAAAAGAGACAAAACATTGACACTTCGCAATGTTGCTCCCGTATAACAAGGCCGTTCTCAACCCACGTAGTGAGTACCCACCCATCATCTGGATTTTCTCCGGAGCAACTCCGATGCATCAAGTGTGCTTATCGATGCGAATTTGGACCCCGACTCTCCGCTGAGCGTCAAGCGCCTGCGAACTGCGTGGCCATTGTGGTCAGTATATAAACTGCCGCAAACCTAATTCTCCTCCCTTCCCCCTCAACATCTGCTACGCCCGCCATGTTCGACCTCACGATTGTCGTTGGAACAACGTCCGCGCCTATCCGACGCCGACGAGCGCGTCGAAACTATACACTTGCTCAGGCAGCGTCTTCTTGCCCAAGCCACAACGTCGAAATCTCTTCACAGTTCCTGCTTCCCGTAGTCCTACATTCCATCATCGCTTGCATATATCTCTACTTCAGCACTCCCGTTATCCCGCAATCTGCCATACGCTACGATGGCATCGCATTCGCAGGCCCATTCCGCGAAGGACTTCTGGTGATTGATCTCCCCAGCCCTAGCAAGGTCCTCCGCGTTATCTTCTTGGGATCACTCATTTACATGCTCTATACCATCATAACTTTCATCCGTCGCGTCAACTCTCTCGCAACTAGCGTAGTGGACGGCGCGAGTTGCGCAGAGACTGCCAGCATTGGGGTTGCCACAGAAGAACAGTCGATCTCGCCTAGACAAGATACGGCCTTCCGTACTCCCTCATTACACCCTACTTCAGCTGCTGCCAAAGCTCCGTTGCCGTGTCACGTAGTGTACAGCCTTAGCGATGCAAGGGAACATGACACGCCGTACATGATGCCTACCTCATTGCGAGAGTCCGGAGTCCGCGGCACAGAGATCACCACACCTCTTCCAGACGATTCTCCACGCCTGTCTTCCTATCCCGTCTACGATAGTAGAGAGGGCTTGTCTGCCGCCACTCAAACGAGTGCCACCATGTATATGTCCTCCGAGGCTTCCCGATCGCCCCTGCACCAGCGTGAGGTCGCCCAAAGGATGTCCTTGGCATTCATGACGCATGAGGGTACCTATGCGATTGCTAGCGTCGGTATTACTGCGGTTCTTCGCCAAAAACCAGAGGAACCAGTCGCAGAAAATGCGGTAGAGGCTTCGGATGCATCATTGATGGAGCCTTTGGATCCCACCACGCCGGTTCCTAGTCACAGGAAGATATCCCTCGGATACATGGTTGGAAGAAATCGCCCCGTCTTCATTGCGCGTCCCGACATCGTCGCCGCGGATGTATCTAAAGATTCGCCTGGCCTTTCTCCCATTGCCTCTGCTGTCGACGGGAAGATGTCTCTGGATCGCTTGCTATGTCCCATCTTTGCCACCGGCGTCAATCGTACAATATCCACTTTCAGTAGCGCTTCAGGCAGCCCCTCGAACTTCGGTTCTCCAAACGATGCGTCATCCTTGGACTCGGCGCCGAGCTTGTCTGGCACCTCAGGGTTCAGTGGCGGAGTGTCCGACAGATTCTCCGGGTATGAAAGGATCCACGAAGGTACCAAGCGTTCCACCAAGGGCTCCAGGGTGCCAGAACTCGTTCGCCTTCCTGCTATTGCGACACTTCAACATGACCCCTTCATTTTCGACCCCTCGGCGCATCATGCGTCATATGGGCCTGTTCTTCGGCCAGTCGCTGACGCAGTACTACCGCCAATTCAGTCGAACAACCTCTCGGGCCCTTTGCTCGAAGTTCTTCCGCCGATTTGGGATCTTGTGCCACAGCTGAGTACAACTCCTGGATCTGAAACACACCGAATTCGCTCGCAAGATACAGAAAGTGAGGTCGACGGTGCGTCAGACTCCGAGCTCGCAGATGACAACGACGATGATGACTCGAGCGAAGACTATCTACCTCACCTCGTGAATAGCAACACTGGGTCCAATTATGTGTTGCACGGACTTATAGGCACGGGGTCCTCCGGACGAGTCTTCTGGGCTGAGCGACAAGATGGCGAAGCATACGCAGTGAAAGTCATCTACAAGGCGAAGAATTATCGCGTCGATGCAGCCCGCGAGTACTTGCTTCGAGAGAAGGCGATCATGCAAAAGATCACAGAGACGCGAGCCCCATTTTTGGTGGGGCTCATCGAGTCTTGGGACGATGAGGAAAACATTTTCTATGTTATGGTGGGTGATCATGAGCTTCGCTGGCTACGAGAGCTAATGACATTGAACAGAGACTCTATCCGCAGACTCTGCGTGATAGAATGTCGTGCCGTCCTCGCATGACAAGGTGCCAAACCAGGTACCATATCGCCGAAATGGTGTGTGCAATATTCTCTGATCCACGATATGAGAAGCTGAACACTTGCCGCAGGTCATTGCTCTTCACTGGCTACATACCAACGGGATCGTACATCGCGATATCAAGCCGGAGAACATCCTGATGACGCCACGTGGACATCTCGTCATCGGAGACTACGGACTATCACGCATGGTACCGGACGGGACGCCAGTGTCGGAATGGCGGATTGAGAGAGAGTGCGCCGGTAGCCCAGGCTACAGTGCACCAGAAGTCATCTCTTCCCCGTACACATACGGTATCATGGCTGACGTCTACAGCCTTGGCCTGGTATCCGCGGAGATGGCATCCAGACGCATTACACCCTACTTTGTCTGTAGGACAGCGTCAGAGCAATTGGCCATGATGAAGAAGCAGTACCGGGATGGGGAGTTCATTCCAGATAATGGACTCCAAATTGAGGACGAGCACGAGAAGGATCTCGTGCTCAAGGTGAGTTCATCCTAAATTGCAGCAGCGATGCGTCCTGACTTCAATCCCCAGACATTGAAGTGGGACCCATCACAGCGGCCAACCACGGCGGAGCTCAAGGTGCATCCGTACTTCGATGGGATTGATTGGGCGATGCTCAATTTGCGTCGTTACCAAGGTAAGACTTGAAAGCTTTCGAGTCGTCCTTCGCTTACAAACATGTTCTCCAGTTGACGTCGTTCCGACTACAGTCAAACTTTCGGAAGAATACCCGAGCTATGACTTCTTTACCTTCAAGCAGGGCAAAGACAAGACTGCTTACTACGGTGAGGATGTCGAGTATGACAAGCATCGTCACATCCTACCCAACAACGCCGTCAAAGCACAGCTTGGTGAAGATAGGGCTAAACAGGTGGAATACCGATATTTATGCCCCGCTCCACTTCGCCACGATGACCTTCATGGCCATTGTACTCTTGACCCGCCTTCACCAGCCGGATGCCCCTGACATCGGGGTAGCGACGTTGTATACGATGGTGATGTTTAATATTACACCTGTTCCTGGTTTTCTTCCGGGTTCCCAATACTGTATCAGTCTGCTCTGCTATAATTACTGTGACTTCCGTCTTGGATATTTAAGGGCTTCGCATATGTATTTCTAACTGCTTGTACATCGTTGCCCTGTAAATGTCTCCCAAAAGACTGCGAAGCAACCTGTGACGCATATGCTCTTGTCTTCGGGCACGCATATGCGACTTATAACCGCAAATCTGGAATTGAGATTGTTGTGAATGATTGAGTTGTTCCTCGTCCATGAAAATCATTTGTATGGTGCCCTTCCGCATGGGTATATACGGCGACGAGAAACTGACCATGACTTTACTGTCCACAGCAAAGGCATTATTCAAATAACCACGTCAGACACTGAGAGTCGAGACTATCCTGAGATTGACTGCCACCGCGTATATCGCATTGCAGAAACTACAAAGACTACATGATAATCATAGTATACATCCAGGTAACCAAATGAATAATGAATCGCCTGTAAACGAGACTCGAGAGCAAGCTAGTGCTACAAATAGCACTGCGACAACAAAGGTATACAGGAATCAGCACATGAAGGGTATCAAAACATCAGGTCTGCCGTTGGCGCAGGCTGCCCTTCCACCCATATGAACGCCGGCGTCCAGTCGCTTGCGAACTGGCCGAGTCGCTGATCGCTGTCCCGATCCGCGTCACAGCAGTACATGAACCCACCGCTCGCCTTCTCTATTTCCATCTCACGCCGAAATATCTCTGCCTTAGTGGCGTCGGCGGATATATTCGTCGCCAAGTAAGACGGCATCAAGACCGAGTCCTCGGCATCCGGAGGACCTTGGAACGCCGTAACGTCCATGCCTGGCAGGGGATAACAATCAGGATCATATATACAATACGAGAGGGGATTACTGACAGGAAAACTTGTATGCGCATATACCATCCAAGTCAATGCCACCTGTCGGGAGAAGCTCCGCAGCGGTTGGGGGTTCGGCACCGTCGACCAGCGATGGCGGCTGCCAGCCCACTAAGTAAGGATGGGACAGGAGTTCTTTGACTGTCGGACGCAATTCAGGATCGCGGCATAGCATCTGCGTCACACTGTAAGTCACCATCATCATGCATTTCAAGGAGACTAACCTGAGAAAGGAAATCCTGAGCGTCCGGGTCATCGATATATTCCTTCCAGCCGTCGTTGTCACTTTGCAGCTGCTGCCATTGTTCATCAACGCTATGCGCATTGTACCAAGGTTGGGGTATCCCCAGGAATAGCTGCTTCAACACCGCGCCTGCACTGTAGACGTCTATCTTAGCATTGTACCGCCGAGCGTCGTTCTTTGGATCAAGGAGCTCGGGTGCGAGGTATCCCACAGTGCCGGTCACGTCGCCCGTAATGCAAACTTCATAGAGGTCGTCAAGCATCACGGGATGTGCCCATGAAAGTCCGAAATCGCCGAGGATAATATGTCCACTGAAGGTGATGAAGATGTTTTCTGGCTTAATATCACGATGTATAATTTGCTTTTTGTGGAGATTGTAGAGCGCAAGGAGCTAGAGAGACATCAGAGCTCCGTATGCGATATAGGGAGTTGGTGACATACGAGTTCAACAGCGACCAGTCTAATGTCTAATGTACAATCAGGCATCTTGTACAGACGGTCGAGAAGTGTTTCTGGACAGAACGGCTGCAAGTCCAATATGTCAGCCGAAGCCGCTCGAAAGCATGCGGGACATACCATTACGAAGTAAATGTTTTCCTCGTCATCCCACGAAACGATCAGAGGCATGAGGAAAGGAAGATCTGACTCCGTGACTACCCCCATGCAATTCCTCTCGAGGAGCGAACGTGCATGACCACCATGTTTGGCGTATTGCTGTCGCTTCGAGATGACCTTGAGAGCGAAATGCTCTTCGCTAACCTTCTCCTGAACTAGTAAAACACGTCCTTGAGCCCCAGCACCGAGAACGCATTGCGCGAGGAATTCATCATTCCAAGGCGACCGCAGAATGGTGGGCTTTGGGGATCCGGTTTCATCCTCGACTCGTGCCTCAGGCTCGTACTCTGAGTGAGGCACAGACTCCTCAACAGCGTCAGCGTTGTAATTCGATGTCGGCGCATCGACAAGAGACGTGTGGCAGCACGTATCGATGTCGACTTTCGCGGGTTTGATGTCGTCGTGGTATAGGGGCACGGCGGGGGGACTGGAACACGTAGGACTTGAGGATAGCGAAGGGTTAGATGGAGTGTCGGAGTCTGTAGATAGTGTCGACGAGCTTCCAGAAATGGCGGATGGTCTCCGATCTCCGGCATCCTTGTTGCTTCTCGACGATCTGGCACGACGAGGACGATTTAGAAGATGGTAGCCTGGGCAGAATAGAAATGTTGCGAAAAAGTCGCAAGGAATGAAGTATGGACCAGTGAGGTGAAGACCGTTGGATGCCACAGCGGCCAAAATCGAGCGGTGCGGAGAGCTACCGATTTTGGCCTCTCGAATGTCGATATTGCGCTGGAAGTACCGGAAGATGGATAGTCGGGCAGATGGGTCAAATGCGCGTAGGATGATGCACCGGCGAACAGAAGCTTGGACGATGTTGTGCGACGTGTGGCTGGTTTTGTGGCCCAAGGAGGGCAACTTGTCCGTAACTGAGGTATACGGCGAAGGGCTATCGGGCGTTATGAGAGTTTCCTTGAGGCGTGCAAAGAGCGCGCCCAAATTGAACGGGAACATGGTGAGGGTAGGTCAAGGTGGAGGAAGTGGGGAATAAGTCAAGAGCGGGCAGATCGAAGTAGAAGAGCTGGCCTCTGCAGCCACACCCGCGTAGCCACAGCCCACAAGCGCGGCTTCCGAGCCAGATATGGCCGGCGGCTTGGGTCACCCGCACTATCAGATCCACATGACAGATTAGTGGTCGCACAGATATCTTCTTCAGACGTTGTACTGGAATCGAGGATCCGAGTATCGATCAGACCTGACGGCCGAGCAGCATAAGTAATGCCTAGTTCATTCGTAGCCTTTGGCTGAGATATCTGAACGTGGTTTTCCGAGATTTACATTTAGTCGTTGCTTCCGACGGACCATACTTCCATTGTTAACTACTACTGCACTCGAGAAGCTGTACGTTGGAGAGATGTCGAGTGACCATACCGGTCGGCAAGATAGCATGTTAGGCTTGTATGCGATCTCTTCACTGCGTGTCGCAGAGGAACGAGTCTCAAATAGAATGAAGAACACTAATTTGCCTCAGATAGTTCATCAAAGTCGCAGAAAAATGGAGACTGACCAGATAGAGAGTGCGAGGCAACCGCATCAGCATTGCTAATCTCGCTTCGCGGGCATAGTGCAATGCCTGCTGATGGAGAGCAGCCGTAGGCTTCATGATAAGATGAGGTTTCAGAGGAGACTGAAAGGACCATACCACAGTTCTATTTGAGGAGTCAATTCCGCCCGTGTCGTCAGAAGTCTTCGACAATAAGAGATCGGCCGGGTTGGTTGAGAATGCCGTGATACACCTGCAAACTTATCGCGCTGAATATAACACTGGATACTAATTGTAGGAGATTCGCTTTGCAAAGCAGAGAAAGGTCGTGTCTGTAAATTAACATGTTCTTTACTGTACAATATCTGGTTGCCCCGAGGACTTGAACCCTGTGAGTCGTCGATTTGAGGCTTGAGCGCTCGGCAACGAGTTGCCGACTCTCCATTTCCTTTTATGGAGCCACTGGCTTTTTTGACATCGGTGAGCTCGGAGGACGTCCGTGTTTTGCCTGGAAACCTTTTCTCTCGCCTCTAGTAATGTAGAAAGTCATATACACATGTGTAAAATGAATGACAGCCATTGTCGGAGACCGGGGTTACCTTGCTAGCACCGATTCACGGTCATGTGCTCAGCAGGGAAATTTTGTGGAATATACGCCGGAGTTTGTCAGCTATTATCAGTTTGGTAACGGCTGAGAAGAGTATGTAGGGCACATCCGTAGAACTCATAGTCATTCTGAAGCTTTTTGGCGCGGATCGTTATCTGTGGTTCACGTGGCAGCCGCGTGGCTCATTTGCAGGCGCCCATATGCACTGATTTCTGCTCTTCTTGCTGCTGTCGCTTAAGTACTCAACAATTCTCCTCGTTACTTCGCCCTTTATCAAATTAGAAGTTGCTTAAAGTACTAGAAGAGGTAGCGAACAATTTACGGCTTCAAGACATCTTCGCGATGATTACGCGCAGAGCATTCACCAGCTCTGCGGCACTCGCATACAAACGAAAAGGCCTACCAAAGAACAAGAAGAAAAAGGGACCCGTAACTCCAGTTCGCTTTCCTCCGCGGGAAGGGAACTTCCTGAAGGTAGGTATCCGTGCGTGCTCCCGCCGCTCCATGCGTCCCATACGTTTATCCTTACTTCTAGGTTGCAATCGGAGGCGACATTAATGGCGACGTTGACACGATCTACGCACGAGCGACGACATGGGAGAAAAGAAATAAGCAGAAGATTGACGTCCTGCTACTATGCGGTGACGTTCAGACTGTCCGGAACGAGCAAGACATGCAGACGATCGTCCGACCGCCAAACTTCTACCGTCGACTCAATGACTTCAACAAGTATTACACGGGCAAAGAAAAGACGCCCATACCTACCATCATGATTGGGGGAGACCATGAGACGTCTAACTACCTGTGGCAACTGTGAGTCTTCATGGTCATTGTCGCTTTTTAAGACTTTATGACATTTTATGACATTCGTCCATGCATATAGCTACCACGGCGGATGGGTTGCGCCTGGCATCTACTTCATGGGTCACGCAGGATGTGTGCAGGTGAATGGAGTGCGGATAGCAGGGTCCTCTGGGGTATACCACAAGGCGCGGTATCGCTGGGGTGCGTGATCCCATTCGCGTTCGCGCTATGTCGCTCACTCTAGGTTCCGCATGTCCTGCAGGTTACCCCGAGCGTATACCGTTCAACGGCGAAGCAGAGCTCGAGACCATATGTAACACGCGTGAGTTCAACATTCGACGGTTGTCCCTCGTACGTCGTTCCTCGTCATCCCTAACGCTCTACTAACCGCCCATGTGCCCCCAGCTATCCACACCTACCATCTTCCTCTCACACGAGTGGCCGTATGACGTGTTGAACCACGGCAACGTCGAGGACTTGATGGGACGCAAAAAAGATATACGGAAAAACCCACAAGTTATAAACCGGGTACTGGGCTCGAAGCCGCTGGAGAGCCTCATGCGCACCCTACAGCCACCTCTTTGGTTCGCGGGGCACATGCAGGCTCGGTATGCGGCCACTATTGTGCATAAGCACCCCCCATCGTCGGAGATTTGGACTGAAGCAGTACACGAAGTTGAGAATTCCGCTGAGCCATCTCAATCCCTACTGGAAGGTGCGCCGTCAGATGCGGAGGCCAGTGGCGGTGAGTTATCTCCAGCTATCCCCACGACGAAATTCCTCGCGCTGGACCGGGCCATCCGCGGTCTTTCTCCGAAGGATTATATGGAGGTGCGACTCGACTTGTATAGTCTCCGCCGGCTGACGACTTATCCTTCCTTAGGTAATTGATGTCCCAATATCTCAGGAGCAAGCGGACGCACTCCGATCCGGCGCGCCGCCTGTGATATCGTTCGACCCTGAGTGGCTTGCCATCACTCGTGCCTTCCACCGGTACATGTCGCTCGAAAGATCGCAGAAGAAGTACCCAGACGAAGCAACCATGCGTGCGGCTGTGCAGCGCGAACTGGAATGGGTGCGTGAGAACGTGATGGCGGGCAAGGACGTGCTGCCGCTCGATGAGATACAGCAAGTTGACCTGACTGCGCCTCCACCTGGATTCAAGAAGATCCGGAAGAGGCCTCCAGGTTCGTGCTTCTTTGCGATTGTGGTGTGGTGGTCTGTTTGCTGACGTGGAGTGGCAATACAGTCAAATACTGGCCGAACTCGCAGACGGCCGCGTTCTGTAGCATGCTGCAGATCGAGAACAAGATCGATCCAGTCATGCAGGCGGCCCAACCGCAAAACAACCGGAAGAAGCCGAAGCATAGTCACATTCTGGCTGCAGTATTGGCGGAAGCGGAAGCCCAGAAGGCAAAGAAGCCCGCGGACGGTAAGCAGAAGCCGGTCGCAGCCTCGCCACAGCCGATCGCAGACACTGCTACGCTGGGGATCGCAAGCGCACTTGAAGCTGTGACTGCTAGCACGTAGGCTGTCGCGTACTCGTTCAACCCGAGAGCTGGCGAAAGACAATTCTAGCCCCGATTGCTTGTTCACTACTGTGGGCTATGACTTCACCAAGTACGTGTAAATATCACGGTGTGGTTGACCCATGCTGTACGGCGCAGTCATGTTAGTACTTCGCATTCCTAGATATGCTCACTCTCATAGGTAATCAAAATCCAGCATGGTATATGATGCATATCATATCATATCATACAGAGTGAATAACGTTAGAGTAAAGTGGCACAGCGAACGACAGTGCACCAGGCTCCGAACATAGGCAGCCACGATCATACCAAAGTCCAACGGTGAGTGACAAGAAGTTACAACCGCACCGTCGCACACTGTGCGGCAGCGTCACTACACTTGTAAAAAGTCCGTTCTCAACGAGTCCCCATCGTCCTTCTTCCCCTTCTTCCCGAAAACCAAGGGCGAGTCTCTCAGAAGCCTCGCCGCCGCCCCCGCCGAGCTCGCAGGTGTTCCCGTGTCTTCCCTCTCCCGCAGGCTCACACTGACCGTAACGCCCTCTATTGAGCCCACCGCGACGCCTACGCCCTCGAAGCTGCCTAGCCCGGGCGAGCCCGGTGGGACTTGCGAGTACAGGCTCCCACTGGCGACTGTGCCGCCGACCGACGCCGCCTTCCCGTGCTTGCCCAGTCGCAGTGCGCTCAGGATACCGGGCACTTGTGTCATGCCTAGGCGGCTAGGCGTGGTGCGTGGAGGCTGTGCGCCGGGGCCGGGTGTGGTAGTGGACGGCCGCCCGAGGCGTGACGAGGAGGGCCCAGGCGTGCCGTAGCGGAAGCGGCGCTCACGTGCACGGCGCGCGTCGTACAGCCGCCGGAGGATGTACCATACAAGGAAGAAGATGAGCGCGAAGCCGACGAGAGCACCGAATGTTGCTGCGAGGGCGACCGCGACGTGGGAGGACTTTGAGGATGGGGTTGAGGACTGTGAAGATGGAGCTGAAGACTGCGAACTGCTGTGAGGGAAGGTGGGTGAGAGTGCAGAAGATGCTGAAAGGATGGGGACGTACGAGGTGATAGAGGGCGCTGAGGCGGAGAAACCGCCACCTAGGGGATCGGGGCGGCTTACTGTGGGTGACCTTGGTGGATGGATAGCAAATGTCCGTCAGCACCGAAGCTTCCCCGGTGCGATTCTCATCCACAGAAAAACAGAAGCGTGGTGCGGGCGGGGAAGGAGGCTTCCGCCCGGGCAGGCGCCGTGTGAGCCCGCGTGAGCGAACAGCAAAGCCTATTGGACATCGAAGCCGCTGCGCCGCCGGAACTCACATAAAGAGGCTCGTGGGACGAGCCCAGTACTCAAGCACTCAACAACAGATCCAAAGATGTGTAACAACAGATGAAAAGGAACTGTGAGAAAGAGAACGTCGGCCTAGAGGCGGGGCTCCGCGCCGCACAAGCACATTGCCTCGTACGGAAATGGGAACGCACGCAGGCGCGAGCGTGAGCGCATGAACCCTCAGCCACGGAGAGGGAATGGGTGCGAGGATGTGTCCGCACGCTGATCTCGCCTGCGCTCCAGAAATGCCAGCAGAACATGACGAGATCCGGTAGAATGAGCGATAGAAGGAGATCTCTGGAGTGGTGGAAATACAGAACGAGAACAGGCCAAATGAATGGATGAGATGAAAGTCGACTGAATGCAGAAGACGCGAAAAATAACCACAAGCATGCCCAGATGGTGCAAACGTGGCCGTACATACTCGGGGAGGGAACTCCGTGAAGCGGGGCCGCACTAGGTGCGTGCCACATGGCATGATGACATGGCACGCACGTCCATCTTTCTGTGTGTACAACTGCTGACGGGGCGGCTGGCGGATGATGCCGCTTGTGCGAAAGGAAGACAGAGGCGTGGCAGCGAGAGAATTGGAAAGTTCCAACTCGAACTGTTCTGAGAACGGTGATGGCCAGCAATGGAAGACCCGAAGTGGTACACACTGAATTCATAGACGGATTGATTCTATGAGCTCAGCGTGTCCTCATCGCAGCTATGCTGAGGAAGAGGTACATTCAAAATATCCCGATCAACAAAACCCGTTCAAATTCAACCCCGAATGGCCCAACCTGCGGACACGCCGAGTTCGCAGTCAATCCCCATGACAGATTCAGGTGGACCGATCTGACCGTCAGTCAACGTCCACCCTGTTCGCACGGGGAACCTGACGCCCAGAATATGGAAGCGCCAATTACCCCCGCACAAGCGCATCGATGCGAAGAATGACAGAAAGGAAAGACAAGGGGAAGGCGAGAGAACAAGGACTGCTAAGAGAGGAGCACTCACGGGGTGGTGGTTTGCCAAGGGGGGATGATCGACCCGATGTTCGTCGTCTGCACCGTCTGACTGAAAGAGTCAATATGGCCCAGCACGAAAATCGTTATGCAATGCCCAAGGAGCGATATCAGATGGTGCCCAATCAGTTCGAGCGCATTTCAATTGAAGTCCACGCACCTCCCGTCCGTAAACGACACATAGTCCAGATCGAGCCAGCGGCCCTCGACATCCGAGCCGTCGAGGATCGCGGAGAGTGTGATTGAGTGGCTACCGGGCTGCGACGGCGGGGCGAACGTGTGTTCGAAGAGGATTTGCTGGAACTGCTGCGAGGGCGCGGCGGCGGAGAGGAAGAACACGTCGTTATCGGCCTGCACTGAGAAGCTCGCCTGCGTCCGCAACGCATCAGGCAGACGCTCCGTCAGATAGCAGTGAGGAGACGCACATGAGAGGGCCCCTTGGAGCCGTATATCGCGATATACGAGCCGGTGAACGTGAAGGTGACGTTTGCGCCGGTGGTTTGGGCGACGTGATAGGTGCCTTGGAAGAAGTGGGAGAGACCGGGGTCATTAGGGGATTGGACGGCCCAGCCGGAAGTGTAGCCAAGGTCGGGCGAAGTGTCGTCGAGCGTGAAGTTCATGCGTCAAGATGAAGCACGAGCGATAAGCTTGTATACTAGACTAGCAGGGGGCGGGGCCCATCAGGGTGAAGTGCAGGGAGTAGGAGCTGGGTCGAGAGTAAAGGAGGGGGGGTACAAAGAGCGTACAAGGAGCGTTGCGCGGTGCAGTATCCAGAATGGAACGTGCTGCTTGACAGGCTGCTGCGACCTGACGTAGAGTGCAATGTCAGTCGTCGGTGCAGTGCAGAGCGAGCTCAGAGGGGAGCGGCGCAGGCAGCGGCGGTGGTGTGAACGACGGGCGACGGTGGACGATGGCATCTCGCAAACATTGGCGTGCCATCTATCGAACATCGCTTCGGCGTGATGTGCACTTGATGTTGGGAACCCGGCTCGGTTGGCCTGCTTGTCCAGCCCTGACTCGCCCGTCCCATACGGATTGTCTGTTCCCTGCACCACAGTTGATCAGCTGTGTACCGCCGGCTTATACGCTGGGCGTCGAATGCAGGGAGCTGGTTCCATTGAGCTGTGAAGCTGCATCTATCGTCGAGATGATGGGAAGATGGCATTGGATGTGCAGATGGCGACGTCGCGAACGCAGTCCAAGTTGCCACGCGCCTCGTGATCTCGCGTCGGGGCGGCGTCGCGCCTCGTCGCAGGACCCTGGAAAATCCCTATATTAGGGTGTCCGGAATGAGGCCCGATTTTTTCCGGACAGGATTTGCCAAAATCCTTCCGGATCCGGACCTAGCCAGTGCGTCCGGTCAAAATTTTTCCGGATCTCTGGACTGGCCTTGGTGGAGTCTCAAATTCGTCCGGATCGGCGGACCAGCCTCCAAAAAAAGCGCATTTTCCGCTCGCTGACGCGAAACTATGCCAAAGACATGCTGGTGCTATGAGATGCTGTTTGCATACGTACAGAAGTGCTGCAGTCCACAGTAAGTACTCGCAATATCATCCGCATCTGCGCTGGGTTCTTTGGGTGTGATCTTCACTCGTCCACGCGCCTGTGA
>KV722713.1:5909-16377 GCA_001687445.1 Obba rivulosa | reverse complement strand
GATATTATAGTAGACAAGCTATGAATTAAACTTGAATTCTAAGTAAATATAGTTTTACTGATATAATTGGTTAAAAAATCGTTACTGTGGGAATTTCTAATTAAGAGTGCTGAAGCGAGCTAGTTAAGTAAAAACTCAAACTGTTACTAAACTAATGTGATTGTACAAAGTATCTAAGAGTGCCCATAGAATGCACAAAATAGAGTATTGTAAAGATAATAGTAGGTGGACTTGGGGTTTAACTTATAGATTGATGATAGTTGGGCTGCTTTGATGTGTAAATTAGCTGAGGGATAGGTTCAGTTTTCTTTGAATCTGCTAAAGGCTTCACTACTATCTTACTTTCTTCTGTTTGTTCCCATGAATAAACAGCCGAACCTGCCTCCACGTACATCGTAGTCATAGTCCTGGACGGATTATAGACTAGCCCAATAAGGAATGGATGTCACACAGTGAGAGGATAGACAGGTGGGAGTCGCCTGGATACTCTGGTGTGTCCAAGTGGCTGCTTATATGGGCGACAGCATAGAAGATCTGTGCTCCACTATGCCGAGGGCTGTGGGCGATGGGTTATGCCGTGTAGGCAAATGATAGGCAAATGATAGGCAAATATAAGAGGATGGGTGTGGATAAGAGACAAGTGTCTGTGATTAGCCATGTTGAGTCTGAACGTTCCAGTGCTGCTACCACTCTATATATATTGGAAAAAACAATAGAAGGTCGAAACGGGTGGAAACAATAGGAAACAATAGATATTTGCATATAAATGCATTTTCCCATACGAACAAAAAGACATGGCTGACAATAGGACTCTGACCATGCTCCTGAATGCTTATTGTTCTTTATCCTATTGTTCTGCTATTGTTCTACTAGTGTAGTAATTCATAACACTTCTGAATTACGGTCTGATTGTAACTAATCGGCCGCTGTGTGATGTCGCTGACGGTCATTTCTTGAATCCACCTAGTAATTGTTTGAATAGGGCATGCTTCTCAAGAATACCCAATAGAATAGGCAACAGTCTGCATGCCTGGAATGCGGCACAAACAAATTAATAAGCTGTTTGATGAGTGCACAATTTCCTAGAAACAAGTGCTGAGATTTCCGGATTTGGCTATCTAGAATAGATTGTTCCCACATTTCCAAATTGGGATGCTAATCAGCTGATCTGCCATCAATTACATACTTGAACATGCTTAGGCCAGCCAGCACGCTGCCACACTGGTTGCTAGGCTTGCTTTCTACTACCATATCTGATTCTGAAGTATATGAGGTATGTGTTCTTTCTGGCTTGATCTGTTTGAATTCTAATTCAGCTGCTGACTCAACAGCCCAGCAATTTTGCAATGAGTTTTCTGAACAGCGGGCCGGCGTATTTCCGCATTCTTGGTATTGAGATCATTGATGTATGTATCTCTTTTAACTTTCACCTGGGAAATCTGAACTAACCTAGATGTGCTTGCTCTAAGCATCAACACTTCCTGCATCTGTTTGATCCAAGGTGCCTGGAGTATGATTTTATGGTCAAGTACGTTGAATTTTAACTAGTTTATTACTTTTGTAATAATTTCTGTTATACAGTGCTTCTAGCTGCAACTGCATTCCTGCTGCCCGAGTTAAGAACTGGGTCCCAGAGCCTTAGAGGCGTCTTAGCATTCCCTCAGGTCTGGACACTGTTGATATTCCCACTGTTCAAGATCTTGTCAAATTCACACAAGTTCCGGATGCCATTTATCTCATTGACCCTTCTATTCGCCCTCCCACTTGTCATGAGATCCGGAATGGAATGCTAGTGGCAGGGGTGATCTTTTTGGTATTTGTAGTCCTGTTTGAGTTCCTCCGCTGTCTTGTAATGTAGCCGTCTGCCGCATTTCTTCTATAGTTGCAATTACAGTCAGCTGCTAGCTGCCCGAACTTACTTGATGGTTTGATTATGTTATGTGCCAAACACTTTTGGCGTGTAATAGTGCACGACACGGCAGTTCTTCTTCATCGTCTCATGAATTGCAGGGCACATCCAAGGTTTGTCATAGATGTCGTTTCGCGTATCTCGGAGAAGATCGGAGAAAATTGAACTTCTCCAAGAAACTGAAGTGTGAAACCTTGTCCCAGTCAAGTGTGGGTCGTGGTGGGTCCAATGCGAGTGCAGCCCAGTTGTATGTATTTACCGCAGTTCGGATGGCTTTGCACCATGTCTGCAATGATTTTGTGATATGTGTCCGCATCCGATAGCCTATGCAATGTCCCAGTAAACAAGCAATCAGTCCAACTTGCTGATGTACCAGTCTGTGATAGGTTAAGGTTATAAAGCTCAAAGAGCCGCTGAATGACCAACCACTGCAAATTGTCTAAAGCATGGTGATAGTCTCTCATAGCAACATATTTTAGTGTTGCCATGTAGTCTGGAGTTGTGGGCTGCTATCGGTTCTGAATGCCTATGTGTACTTCAATGTCAATCAGATCACATAAGATCTGTTCACAGCGTTCAGCAAGATGTTGCCGTTCCATCTCCACTTGATGGGTTTGAGATGCATCGCTATGATATTGTCAGCTGGATGAGGTGGATGCAGAGGGAGCAAATTCGTAGTCAGCAGGAGTTATCATGAGAAATCGGGTCTGTACGTCAACATGGCGAGACCTGCAAAAGGTTAGCATGTCCATTGCTATATCGAGGACAGACAATTCAAACGCACTCAATCTTCCAGAACTCTTGTAATAGATCGACATATGCCATAGCATGTACATCCCATGGTGGCTCTTCATCGAGAGTGATGAAGTACTCCTTCTCGTCGGTATACCACTTCTTAAGATCTTTCTCTCGAATACCGAGTGAATCCAGAGCTTCTTCAATAGCCTGAGACTCTGTTCTGATGATCTTACAAGCCTATACATAATTATTGTATAACATAGCAGCTAGATTAGCATATTTATTCTCATCCCATTGTTTGAAGAACAGATCAATGGAAATATGGCGCTGATAACGACTGGTATAACAGACCACAGATGTGAGTTGATTGAAAGAGCTAAACACTCGTTCGAGTGTCTCAAAATCTTCGAGACCCATTCCCTTAATATTGTTAAGATGGTTTCATGTCTGATATCTGAAGTTGTGTGAGTATCCGTGAAAAGCATTGATACAGCACCGCCATCCACGAGCATGCCAAAGAGCTCCAAGTAAGCTTCGCTTGATGGTCTCCTCAAAGTCGCAGCCAATATCATATCCAAGTAAACCAGCACCACTGATTAGCTCAAGGGCCTTTGCAACGATGGCCAGCGGGTACTTCGCACTGACATACAAGTATCAGCCATTAGAATAGAAGATAGAATGGAGATGCACACAGCTCGCCACTCCGAATCATATCCATGATCCAGAGAATGAACCTATGGCGACAGGCACATGCAAAGATGCCTATCTCTTCGAATACACCCCATATCTTCTTCTTCAAGTTGTCTGTGGCAGCCTTCCAATTGTCTATGCAAGACTTCTCACCTGGACGTCTGGGTGCAAGATCCGTAGGATCGCCCTCATCATCTCCTACATCCTCAACAGCCTCAGGTGGAGGACCTGTTGAGAAATCATCACCTGCTTCCATATTGCACTTCCTTATCTTCATCTCAGGCGTGTATTGATTGATAAACTCCTTGGAGAGGAAGTAATCGCTCTCAGAGAAGACACGGGTGTTGTCAACAGAGCAATCGCCAACCTTGGCCATGCGCTTCAGGGAATTGTTCCCATCAATGCAGACCATGTGAGAGAACCGAAGAGGTGGTTCATCCTTGAGCTATAGAAGGCTCAGGTAAGCTGCGTCAAGGAACATCTTGAATTTATGACCAGCTTACCTCGTAGCAGCACGCAGGACATGCATTGAGTGTCCGCTAATCTGAACAGTCACATTTGAGAGCTTTGTTGACCCGACCGTCAATAACCCGGTGAATTGACAGGTACATGTTGAATGTGTTGCTGAGGGACACCCAATACATGTGCTGGTATGGAATCTGTAAGCACTTTAGCCAGAGAACTATTTTGACATATACACGAACTAACTCACTGCATAAAAGTCACAAATGACCTTTGTATAGGCCTTGATGCTAAAAGACGGCTTGCATAGCCACAAATAACGGAATAACTCGAGAGTTTTGAACGAGATTGTAAGGGAGGGTTTTACAGGGGTTGTGGCAAAATATCCATGCTGCACAATAGCCTTAACAGCGGAATGACTGTCGGCGTTGCAGTGGATATGTGTTGTTGTGTTCAGAGTATAGATGTCGACTACGTTGAGCGTAAAGTTGTACTTGGTGGCAGGCAGTGCAGATGATGGGGCAGCCTCACCATGGTACCACCATTCCAGATACGCGTCTGTGAGATGTTCTAGCAGAGGGGCCCAGTTGAGGTCTGCGCGTTCAATGTGCTGGCACCAGGTCCGACGGTCCTTATACCAGCGGTAGTTCCATCTGCAAAGCAATATGAGTGAGGAGACAAGCACAATCTTCACAAGACTCACCGATCAGTTAACAAATCTCTAAGTGCATGCACAAAAGACCCCTTCTGGTCATCCGGTAGCGTCTTCAAATCCATGTCAGCATTATCATTGCAGTTGTCTTGGACAGCCTTAGGCTGTGACATGAGAACGTCAGGGTCAAAGTCCCCACGAAGCTCTAAGAGGAGCCTGAGTGACTCACCACTAAGCCCTAGAGTAAGTTGCTATCACTACACTGCATGTGGACCAACGAGCTGATACTCACCTGAGATGGCATCTAGCATAGATTTCCATGACTCCTCCCTATGGTGCGTAATTTGTTCTTGATTGAAGACTTGCATAAGGGAGCGGGCAGTGGATCCAGGGGGCAACAGGCGGTCAAAGTGCCTAGCAGTGGCCATTCTGATAGAGCAGGAGGTCCCAGTCTTGGCCTTCATTGTTGGCATGGATAGACTGGTGGCATGTGGACATTGGCAGGTGGAATGAGGCCCAAAGCAGATGAATTGAATGTCGAATGTATCAGTGGTGGGAGCGGTAAGCGCCTGTGCACCTCAGCGTGTCAGGCAGGGTGGTGAGCGCCTATGTGCCTTGGCACGAAAGGCACAAAGGTTGATGCACACGATATAGAAGATTTGATATATCTTATAGTCATAAGTTCTTGAGAGGAGCCATGACATGGAGTTGAGGTTGCTAATGCCAATGATGAGCGCCAACAGAAGCTCTTACAACTGCATGAAACTATAACTACCGTGTATAATGAACATAGTAGTAGTATATAAGGGTGTAGGAAGAAAAAAAAATTGGTCAAGAAACGGCGGAGATTGGTGAGCTTGTCATTGATGGCGATGAGTGCAAAGGAAGGCAGCATAGGTGTGGGGGCAGAGGCACCGAGGCGTGGCAGAAGAGCATTGCTGAGGCGCGGCAGGGCCCTCAGCAACGTTATCAATACCTGGCAGGGCTTATCAGGCGATGATCAAGTGATCACTGATAACGGCGGTGGCTGACTCAGAGGCGGTGGCGTTGAGCCCGATGTTATTGAGGCATTATCCGTAGGTAGCAGCACAGACATATTCCAAGCCAACTAGCTTGCCGTACTGGGGGGCTATGGCAAGCTAACTAGCTTACTTATACGTAGGTCCAGGTGGTATGTGTCAGAGCCTATTATTAAAGTGCTTGATCATAGAAGTTGTCTTGCGCTGGGCTGTTCAGTTTACACAGAACATCTATTTAGCCATACACAGCTATAAGGTGGCCAGCTGTCTGGACATAGACGGCCCTCTCTAGGCTGCTCAGACAAAATGTCTCAAAATGCCCGAGCTACCCTGTAGTATAGCCAGTCTGTGTTATAGCACTGCCCTCGCTATTTTGGTAAAAGTCTGTGTCAGTGAGTTTTTATTCATAGCAAAGTTTGTATACCAGTACTTCGTGTTGTTTCAGCGATAAATCTTTTGACTGTCTTGATTCACAGCTAATCTGCCATTTGAGACATCATCTTAAGGCTCCAACCATTTAGTTTATGTTTACAGAATTTTTGTATGTAGATTGTTACAATTTTAACCTCTACCAGCGCGATCTCACGCCTCATACGCCCAAAGCCGCACCATCCATCACCATTAGTGTCCACCCTGACGGTCACGGGACCAGACGCATCGACTACAGCGCTTAGATCGTGCTGGGAGGACTAATCCGGTAACGACTGACCCTTATCCGGTAATAGGCGGTTGTCGGGACCAGGGTTGGCGAGGGGGGCGATGGCGTTGACCCGGGGCAGCGGGGAGGGGGGTTATTGGTTCATAGTGGGTACCGACTCTTTTCCTTATATCTCAGATCCCAACCTATGGCCACTTCACTAATACGCGCACACATACGTCGGCCATTGTACTATATAAACCCCTTCTCTTTACTCTACTTCCCCCATCTTCGAGATCCTCTGTTCACTCCTACTCTTAGGTAGAACAAGGTCGAGAACCTCCTGTACTCTCCCCTCTCTCTCAATCAAGGGCCTTTGCAAGGTCACTTTGATCTCCTCGTTGTGCGCAACTTGGACCTCGTTGACACAGGGGACTTTGACGTGACCAGGACTTTGCTCAGGCGTTGTTCATCGTTTCATTGACCTTGGAGACCAGTGCTACACGTCTGCGGTGAGGCCCTCCTTGAGGGGTAACCACCGCACGAACTCCTAGGAGTAGACGTTCGTAACATTATCTCGAAGATTCACCACACTGGTCCACACCCAGGTGAACCCACCGAAACCCAGAAACAAAGTCACGACCTTCAAAGAAACCTTGACCCGATATCACAGAACCTTCGGGAACGCTGAACCTCTGAACATGGGCTAAACATAGTGGTAGGCGTACTACGACGTAGCTTGGCCAGAGTCTTCAGAAGAAGACCAGGAGCGAGGGATACATTGGGAGAGACCCAACGACCCTCAGACGACCTCTACCACCTTGCCACCCAGGCGCAAGAAGCTACCAAGAGGATCTTGGAAGCAGATCGATAGGAGACCTTCCTCGACGAACGAACCCAAGAGACATACGACCACCTCGAGTTAGGACTAGTCATGGTCCGCAACAACCTGCCCGCACTAGCTGCGCAGGACGACCCCTCCCTTGCTGTGCCAAGGACAGAGACCTTCATACTTGCCACCAAGGCCAAGTACATTGAACAGCTGAACAATATCCGGAACCTCGAAACCCTGTTCAAAGGAGAACTCCCTGATCTTCGAGAGATCAGAAGACTCCAAGTTATCCTCAATGCCTACCAGCAGTACCTTCTTGAGGACCCTCAGGAAGGATCAAGGGTGTTATCAAGGGAGCGATCACTTCCCCCAACCCCGACCCAAGAAGCTGATAGCTTCTACGACTATGTTCCACCCTACGACCCAAGATCAGTCTCGGAGTTTGGTGAAAACACCGACTCATGAATGCTAAGTGCTACGACCACGGGCACGTGTACAATAGGGAAGAGACCGTTGATCACTACGTTGTTGAGCGAATCCTTAGGACCGGAACCTCCATAATCACCCCGGTTTGCAAACAACAACCGTGCCTGAACAGGTACCAGAACTACCAGGGAAATTACTCTAAGCTCACTGGGAACTGGGAGTTCAGAACCACCGAAGAAGACGCAGAAGATATCCGCCGCGTTGGAGCCCTCCCAGAAACCGAAGAAATGGCTACCACCACTACAGAACCTGTGGAAGTACGCCAAGAGACGCCGACCCCGTCCAGGGCAAGCAGCCTCATCACCCCTGACCCTCCAAGGGAGATTAGATCCCCCTTCTCGGGATTCACTCCCACTCATGACGTTCGCCGAACCCTCTTCGTTCGAACACCCACCCCAACTCCAGAACAGGCCAGTTCATCGGAGACGACTAGACCCCTTGGAAGTGACCCCAGAACAGTACCAACGCCTGGTGCGACTACTTCAACAGGGGCCACAACAAGTTGGGAGGGAACATACCGACCTAGTGTCTCGACTTTTGGATAGGGAGGGGGAAACCTGGCTTTTGGACCGACGAGGGCAAGCGGAGGAGGATATTCTGGAGGAGCCTTATATGGAGGAATTAGAGGAACTTCAGGACCAGATCCGGGCGATGGAGGAAGCAACCCAACGAGCCAGGGAGGCGGAGGACCGCCTCAGAACCCTGGTCAACCTCAAACCCAGGGTGGCGGCCACTCTGGTGGAGCACCACCGCCGCCAAGCAATCTATTTTCGGGAGGAGGACCTCCGGGAAGACCCCCCGGTGGACCAGGGGGAGGAGGAGGCGGAGGATTCCCAGGACCACCTGCAGGGCCAGAGGGGGGAGGAGCAGGACCTCTAAACCCACCGTACAACCCCAAACCCAAGCTTGCTGACCCGCTCATTTTTAATGGAGAGCGGAACCGACTTGAGTCCTGGCTGACTAGCCTTCAAATTGTCATCTGAGGAAGGGAGCAGGACTACACCACAGATAAATCCAAAATCATGATGGCCCTCTCCCACATGGCTGGGGACCAGGTCGACGAATGGAAGAACAATCTAGCTGAGTTCTGGCAGAACCAGCAGAGGACAAACCCGAACTGGAACTTCCCCTCCTGGAACGACTTCATCCTTAACCTGCAAGGCAGATGGGGACCAATAGATCTGGTCACAGCCGCGTCAACGAAGCTGATCGCTCTTCAATACGATCCCGGGGATAGAATCGACAGCTTCATAGTCAAATTTGAGAACTTGGCCATGAAGGCAGGCATCAACGAAGATGCAGCCCTTCTACCCATGTTCCGACTCAAGCTCCCAGCCCCTATGCGGATGAAGATCATGGACGAAGCAGTCCATGTTACCCTTCTCCAATGGATCAGCCGAGCCAGGCAACTCGACGAGTCCTTCCAAGCACAGAGGCAGATGCGCAGCCTTACCAGCTACAACAACCCTCCGCAGGGACTCTCACGAGGAAACGCTACCAAAAGAGGAAGCTTTCCCAATCGAGGCGGCTCTCGACCCAACTGGGAAGCTAGAGCGCGCAAGACAGATGCCGAGCTGGATAACGCGACTGTCGATATCAAGCAACTTACCGAGGTCCAGAGAGAAGAACACCTGAAGAAGGGACAGTGTTTCTGTTGCCACCAGACCGGACATCAGGCGGCAGCATGCCCCACGAAAACCAAAACCACTACTCGCATTCGCAAGACGGAAACAGAGGGAACCGATGATGACGACTCAGCCACCATCGTGGAGGTTGACGAAAACCTCCAGATTGGGAAAGTCCAAGTCTCCACAGCAGGGCTGGGGAGCTGGGAAAGTGAAGGGACCTCTGAGGAGGATTTTTGACAAGGCACCTTGATTCGATACAAGGCCAGCCAGAACTTATCATCTCTGTAGTAGCAGCACCGGCAGGAAAATCCATTTGGATTCCCGGACAGCTCATCTCAGAGGGAAAAATCGTCGAACTGAAGGCTCTGATCAACACAGGAGTGCAGACCAACCTCATCCATCCAGACATTGTAAAGAAGTACGCCCTCCCCACTGTCAGACTACCCAGTCCGATCCGAGCAAGGAACGTGGACGGCACCCTTAATCAGCAAGGAAGCATCTCTCATCGAGTGGAAGTAATCTACCGACTAAAGGACTTGGAAATCCCAACCAACTTCTACGTCACCGGCATTGGCAACGAAGACCTAATTCTAGGTCTACCCTGGCTTAAACGGATGAACCCAAAGATCGATTGGGAAACCTCCAGTTTTACCTTTAGCAGGAAACGAATCAAGGAACTACAGCGAACAGCGGAATTCAGACGAACCCACACCCCTCCTGGAAGAGGGCTGTGGCTGATGCCCTACATCGAGGACATCTCCTTCGAACCAATCATTCGCTTCTGCAAGGGGTTTTCCGCCTGGGAAGATCCCCTTGAGATACAAAGGACCACCCTGTCAACGGAACTAGCTCAGAAGCACCATACGACCCCCAAACCGTGGCGGGAGCTGGTACCCAAGGAATTTCATAACCTGTCCATCCTGTTTGAGGAACCACTGATGGGGGAACTTCCCCCACACAGAGAAGGATTTGACCACGAAATAGATCTGCTCCCAACCTTTAAAGCCAAGCGACAGGAAGGGTACAGGATCTCAGAACATCACAAGCCGGAGTTAAAGGAGTTCATCGCTAAGAACTTGGAGAAGGGATACATCAAGGTATCCAAATCCCCGGTGGCTGCCCCCTTTTTCTTCGTCCCTAAGAAGGATGGGAAATGGCGACCTTGCCAGGACTACCGATACCTGAACAGCCACACCGTCAAGAATGCGTACCCCATGCCACACATGGATGATGTCATATCGAAACTATGTGTTGCGGGATTGGCTAGCGCCCTAGCCGCGCATCGGTACCCGCGCCCTTTGGCACTCGGGTCCCGGAGCGCCTTTGTCTCAGAACACGGACTTTGGCTCTACACCTACGTCATTACGCTATGCTACGTTACGCCCACAGTCTAGTTACTTTGACCACTACGATAC
>KV722712.1:0-16406 GCA_001687445.1 Obba rivulosa | reverse complement strand
GTTCTACTTGACTTGCTTTGACTACTGCTTAGGTCTTTATAGTCCTATTGCACTGCCCCTAGTCTCCCCTTCAAGTCTTTGCTATATAGACTACTAGTGAGTCTTTATTGCTGATAGTAGATAGGCGCTTGCTGCGCATATTTGTGATAATGCCCCTTTGGTTCAACGGCGGGATGCTTCCTTGCCATGGCAGTTTCGGAGGTGCCAGTGCTGCAGGAGATGTTGGCAAGCCCGGTGGTGTCGAGTGTCACGTTCCTCAACCACCTGGCATCGCGAGCATGCCTACGGGAAGTGTTTGCCCACTATGTGCACAATTGTTCGAGTTCTGTGTCGAGGTCCCCATCATATCACTTCCTTGGTGCTACATTACACGGTCGCCTACAGGATCTTGCTGTGTTATATGTCGCTTGCATTATCTAAGTAGCTGCCCGTGACGCACGAAACTGGATGAGGTACTCGTAGCACGTGCCCTGTTGTTAGTCCTAGTTTTTGGCTGTCGATAAGAAACCCCCCTCCTCCCTCCTCCTAGCTGCCTCGGAGGCTCCAGCTTTAATTTCTCTCAGTTATTATGGATCTTGTGCTCTACTCTCTGCAGTCCTTCGTGTGATTTGCGAGTCTACTCTACCACTATAGGCTGCCTTGAATCACTCCTGCTGGCTTCCACTGCAATTCTTGCGATATCCGCCAAGCATGATACAAACCGATTGTACCAGGCAGCAAAGAGGACTCACGCGAAGTCTGCCCGCATCACTCCCGGAAGCCCAAGTGGACCATCTTCTGCGCAATATTCGCTGATATCTGATTGTCCGGTGTTCTGCTAGTCGGCGCCTGTCGGAAATGTCTTATATTCCAGTTGTTGTCGACGACTCCGGTATTCCGATATTCTACCTGGATTCGTAACTACCATCAGTAATAGAGCTGGCCGATACGAGAATGCTGCATACACCCTCAATTGTGACAACGATCTCCCCGTCCCTCAAATCGATGCCACATGACCCATGAGCTGTGTGAAAATTTACGGGAGAGCCATCGTAGTATATTTCGAATCTTCGCCATTTTGTAAGATCAGCATTTGGTATTTAGCTCTAGACAGATGTCTGGTGGAGACTCACTGGATGTTGATCTCTCCGAAAATAGCACGTCCAGTTCCCCATACTATCCTGTTTGAACTGACTTTCGTGGACTCGGCCTGAGCACCCATGATCTGGGTCACGACGAGTATGGCACCGGGAGTAGTCAGTGTGAACTCTGCCCAGTCAGTGTTGATACTGAGTTGCGCCAAAGTCTTGCACACGGATGGATGTGCAGTGATGTAATCGAATGCATCCCGAAGCGCTTGTGCTCGATTGCGGACACCGGCGTCCGAGGACGAGCCGGCAATCGTCCAGATGTCTTCGACACCGACGCTAATCAAACTCGGGTTGGTGGACGTCGTCTGGAGCCAGGCGTCGTAGTCGTCATAGACGCATGGATTGAAGTTGACCTTTTCGAGTTGTCCGGGGTCGCCACCTTCGCAGAACATACTCTCGTTGAGTCTGCAAGCATGCCTGTCCTCTGTGCTACTTGTCGCCTTCTCGCGCTTGATATAAGCCATCAGCTCTTCTCCCGAAGTGATGGATTCGAGAGTAGTAGTGGTCAAGTTCCCGCTGGCTTCGATCCCCGGGTCTGATATCCAGCAGATCTTATAGGCGCCTCAGTTTCCCAGTTCGACGTGGTCAGCCAAGCTCACCAAGTTAAATCGAGACCCATATGTAGTATGTGTGACGATGTGGGAACCAACGCTTTCAAAGAAATCCTCGAATTGTTGCAGGTGTCTAGCCTGGAAGCTCGGCGGTAGCTCCCTAAGTCTTGCAGCACAATGCTCGTTGAGGGAGTAAGCGTAGCTCTGCAGGCGGGCGGCGTAGTGTACATTGCTCATGTTATACAGTACGTATTGGCAGTCGTCGCGATAGGACTTGCAGACGGAGTATGCACATGAGACGCCACTGCTGAACGCCGAATAGCGCGCCGTGAAGTTCGCATTCGTGGCAAGGATTGCACGCAGAGAGGCACCGCTCGTGCAAGTAGAGTAACTAGAAGTGGTGCCCGAGCAATCTGTTGATAATGTAAGGTTACTGGGAACGTCGTATATCTGGTCGTCTGCATCGCAACGAGAGATAGAGGGCGTCGAATCTATTAATACTCATAGATGAGGTCGCGATACGTAGACACTCACAAAGCTGAATGGGATGAACATGGTCCGAGAGATCGAGAATGGGATATGCAGTCTTGATGGAGGCAAACACCTGCAACAATGTATTGTCAAATATTGATTGCAGTAAAACAAACATATACTCACACCTCTTATCTCTTGCGCGGTGACAACGGTCAGATCAAGGCCGAATCCCAGCTTATCGGATGCAGGAATTCGTTGGCGAGCCATGGAAATATTGTCAAAGAACAACGAGATCGAGGAGACAGCGGGCAACAGCAACGTTCACTGCAGGTGGATTGTCGTCGAGCACGTGAGTCACAGAGATTCGTGGTCCGAAAGTTGAGTGATTGACGGCCTCTGTGGTCGTCGTCAAGACAAGAACCAGTGCACACTGCGTGCATCTACATACCCGGATCTCGCCAGGAACATGCGAAAGGTACCGACGAATGATTGAATGATGGCCCCATGACCCCGTACGGTAAGGGCTGGGATTAATTTGATGATGCTCAAAATAAGTCCTAGAATTCGTTTCAGAATCTTTCTGTGTCTTGCAATAGTACGCAAAAAAATTCAGAAGTACTCACTCTATAGCATAAATATGCAAAGCAAATGTTGAACTCGCGACGCAGGAGTGTTGAAGTTATAAGCTGGAGTCGTGCTGAACATCTCTAGAACATTCTAGCGTTCATTTCCAGGGACTGGGCCGGAGTCTGTGTTCGGTCGATTCCCACAGTACTTATCTTTTGCAAATATCTGGCCGAGATATAGGCGAATGCACACGCAGTCGATTTTCAGCGCCAAGTGTGAGTTCACTTGTACTGACGAGATGGCAGTATGGCACGCGTTGGTAAACAGCAGTCGCCAAGGAACAAGTCCTTCTCCGATCTGATCCTGGCCGATACAACTCAACTCAACTCCTCCGGGTCTGCCAAGCAGTGGAACCTACTTCCACTGACCGCCGTAGCATGGCCGAACTAATTACAGTAGCGGGCTTAGCTATAACGGTTCCCGGTATCCTTAGCGCTGCCTGGTCCATTCTGAAGACGGCGTATGACATATATGGTAGCGTTGATATCCGCAGAAAGCAGATCGGCCTCCTTCTAGACCGTTGTCGCGAACTCCTCCAGAAGATCGCAGAGAGCTTGCCAAAGCCTGACGCGGAGATTTCGGATGTTTTGCGGAATGGGCTCAAACATATCGAATTGTCGGTCTCTTCTCAAGCTGAGCGACACAAATAATTGCTTACACAATTCTACATTAGGGCCTGCCAGTCTGTAAAGAGTATTCCTGTAACTCTGTGCAGGAAGGGTTTCCTGTGGTGCATGGTAAATGTAGACAAGATCGACTTGAAGATTCAAGATGCTGAGAGTAAGATCTCGGATGCGTTCCGGATGTTCAATGTCAGGCATCCTGTTCAGCAATTTGCTACTTCTCGGGCTAAACACCGATCTTCCTCACCAGCTCGTCATGCAACTAGACAGGGCAGAGTTCCAGGCCGAAATGGTGCGCGCTCGAGAGCGGGATGAATATGAACTTTCCCGGCGCCTGGAGCAGCTCTCCGAAAGCGACCAGCACATTTTGGAAGCCATCCAGGACCAGAACGGCGTGCATAGGAGGATGTAAGAGTTGCTCGTAGCTATCTTCAAAGTGCGTCGCCCACCTAATCTAGGTGCGCATGCAGCTGACGACTTCGCAGCATGTCCAAACTCTCCCAGAGCAGAACGACTCCCGTCCTGAGGACGCCTTCATCCGCAGTGCAGCGAACGCGCTTCATCGTGTTTCCAAGACGAATCCCGACGTGCTGCCTCCGGATTGGGTGCTGAGCAGCCTTGAGGTTGATTTCGACCCAAGCGGTATAATCGGTCAGGGTTCCTTTGGACGGATCTACAATGGAGAGTGGAACGGAGCTGTGAGTCGACTTCTGTTCTTCTAGCATAGCTGAACTTGAGCCAGGTGGTGGCGATCAAACAGATGTACACCGATGATGCGCGGACTCTGTCCGGGACAGATAGGAGGGTGAGCGTCTTGCTCAACCAGAGCTCGCTCACCAGAATCTGAGCCAGCATAGGTAATGCACAAGGAAGTAAAGATATGGTGTGTTGCCTCCTCATCTATGACAGGGTAGTTTATCGCATACACGTCCAGGTCTGGTCTACGCCATCCAAACGTGCTCAGTCTTTATGGCGCCTGTTTAGAGGCTACAGTTGCACGTCCCCTTTCCACCACCTCGATTTATGGCTAAACAATGACCCGTTTCAGCCTTTCCTAGTGATCGAATACTGTTGCTTTGGCAATATACTACAATATCTTGAAAAGCACCCAAACGCAGACAGAACTAGTCTCGTAGGTGTATGGTATGAATGCTGCCACGACACGTTGAACTAACTATTTCTTCTCGTGACCTCAGTCATATGACATTGTACTGGGTTTACTGTATCTCCACAATCGCGGTATCGTGCACGCCGACATGAAATGCGTAGGTCTATCGTCATGCATCGGGTCGTTGCTCACACGGTCACCTGGGCAGGTGAATGTCCTCGTCAGCGACAACCATCGTGCACGCCTGACCGACTTCGGGCTGTCTCTCGTGCTGGATGACATCCGCAGCCGCTCAGCATACTCGACCCATGCCCATGCCGCGAGGTACTCTGCGTTGGATGGCCCCGGAGTGCCTCGACGGCGCCCGGCCGGACAAAGCTGCAGATGTGTATAGCCTGGGCGTGACTATTTGGGAAGTGAGTACATTTCGTGTACGGGCGTTGGCAAGGCAATGAGGGCCATTGCCTTAGGTGTTCAGCGGCAAGGTGCCGTTTGCCGAGTACTCCGACCGCATCCTCCCGCGTATGGTCGTCGACCGCCAGCAGCGCCCTGCACGCCCACAGGGACTGTCTCAAGATGTAGTTTGGGACATCGTGCAGAAATGTTGGGCTGCGGATCCTGCGTCTCGTCCTTCCGCAGCGGCTGTCCAGCAAGCTCTGAAGTCTGCGATTAGTCTGACTTCGCAACTCGCAGGTGCGCAACACTGCACAGCACAATACTCCCTGCCTATCTTGACCTAATTCTGCAGATTCGAATCCACTCGACCGTCCGCCGTGGGCCTTCGGACACGAACTGTCAAACTCCGAATCGGAATGGACAAGGCTAGTCAGAACATATCCCCCTCAGTGGACAAGCAGAGAAGCTCTCAATCCAACAAAAGGGGAAATAATCACTTACGTCGACTCTGTGACGCTGCTGCATGTCCTCGCTGACAAGCCGTACCAATACCGCGTAGTCGAGCGCAACAATGATCTTGGTGTTCGAGAAAGCTCTCCGCTCAAAACCGATGGGTCGCAAACCATCAACCTGCACGAATATAATGGAGGGCGTGGGATTCAGCATCATCCGATCAAGGTATTTGTTGTAGATCCAGTGGATAGGTCGGAGACCTTACTTGCGGAGAGGAAGGCATTCCGGCCATGGGCTGGCTGAGGGATCATTGGGGACAGTCCAAAATCCATTGCTCGAGAATGTGAGATAATGCGCGGAGCCTCCTAGGGAGCCGCATTTTTGTTCCACGCACTACTCAGCTCGGATGGCAAATGTATAATTGTTCGCTTGAAGGGTGGGCTCATGTCGCGTTCCGCGTTCTTGACATACTTACTCTCGGGCAGCCGAGCGCCCGGTGTACTAGTTCGGAGCGCTTGTTGTGCCTGACCTTTCATCAACCCTTCTTGCACAAACGATGACCATACTCGCGAGAGCTATGCGCCGCATCTGCCGTGCATCGCCGCATTGGATGCTGTATTATTCGCGATCTTGAATGGGACCGGCTTATCGTCCCATTGTAAATAGACGCCGGCGCTGTCGACGTAACCTGGTCGGTGCTACTGCTTTCTCGGAAAATACGCAGACTCATATATAAATGTTGTTCCAGACAATGCGCTCGTATGCAAAGTAGATGTCATGATAGCCGACGCGTGACCCCTGCCTGCGAACATGTGAAGTTCTCATCAGAATCGCCAGATCCAATCGACGCACGTTCGTCGACAACTTGCTAACAATCGGATGAAGTTACCTCGCCTACTCAGAGCCACTGCTTCAGTTTGGACCCGTTGCTCCTGAACTGTTACTGGACGCAGAGGTGCTGCCTAACTTTCAGAGCCTTTCACCGTCGTGTGGGATACAATGTCGTCGTCACAGAGGCGCGGATTTTGTGTTGCTCTTGTACGCCTCTGTACCTGTGCTTTCTATTTCCAAACTAACCTGTATATAACTGGAAAATGGTCAGTGGCACTTCGGATGACAGTTCATCTACTGCGGACATTTAACATTCTCATGAATCCTGATATCGTGTCAAACACTCTTCGCGAGCCCCTTCCTTCCCCATGCACTTCCATTTCTCCGTGTAGCGGCCCATTCATTATATAGGGGCATGTATAGTCGCCTGCCGACGTCACACGAGCACCCTTTGAGCGTAGCCATGGACCACCCGTCGAGCTTAAATTCAGACAAATCTCCCTCCGCCCTCGATGATGGCGATTCTAACGTCGTCCCACCAGAGAGTTGGCTTCCCTATGACGCCCCTCCTGCGAGAACTTTCCCAGCTGCCCCGCCATCGTCAACGCCGTATGCCCCGGGGTTTTCAGAGGCTCAAGCCAAAGGCTCCGGAGCACAGGATACGCTGTTCCTGGGCCCAGAGCTGAGTGTGAGCTTTGTATTGGATCTACCTCATTGCATTATCTCTCATATTTCGTATTATTCGCAATACAGCAGAATGCGGCTTACGCTACAATGAAGCTGACCGACCAGCCAATCAAGGCTGAGGCTGCCAAGGCGTGGATTGAATGTGCTGAGAGGATCAAGGAATATGATGATGAGACGATCCAAGCGTGGAAGGAGGAGATAGATATGCTTCTCGTCTTCGTAAGTTTCGACATCCGTCACCATATGGAAATCTCCGTTTCATATTGATCACCCATAGGCTGGTCTTTTCTCTGCCGTGGTTACAGCGTTCAATATCCAGTTTATTCAAGCGTTGGAACCGGATAGCGCTGGCATGACCGTCCAGCTGCTCATCAATATATCCCAGCAATTGAACAACCAATCATTTCCGCCTTCTCCGATCAATCCAAACCCGTCTGCAGGCGCAGCCTCCTCTTCCGTTCGCTTCAACACTCTCTGGTTCGCCAGTCTTATCCTCAGTCTGGCCGCCGCTTCCATCGGCATCCTGGTCAAACAGTGGTTAGGCCAGTACAGCAGCGGCCTGTCCAGCACCTCTCGAAACGGCGCCCGCATACGACAATTCCGGTACGACTCCCTGCATACATGGAGGGTCATCGATATAATGACGCTTATGCCTGTTCTTCTACTGGGCGCCCTGGTTCTGTTCCTTGCGGGGTTGATGGAGCTGCTCTGGACCGTACAAAACACCGTAGCCATCGTCACGACCATCCTTGCCTCCCTCCTACTCCTGTTCACATTGATCACCACCATTCTCCCGACATTTGTGGCGGATTGCGCATACCAATCACCGCAAGCCCTTCTGTTCTTCTTGACTGTGCAGACTGCCAAGCAGCCCCTCAAGGCGCTTGTGCGGTTTATGCATAGCCGCATGCAAGGCCACCTCTCCCCGGACGCGGAAGGGTGGTTCAGGGATATGCGCAGATTCACGCGGAGATGGCTCTTCTCGGCGAGTGAGCGCAATTGGTACAGCTGGAGCGAACGAGAGGACGCACTCGTTCAGATCAAGGCATCGGAACTCGACCGCCATCTGCTCGCAACCACAGACATCATCTTCAGGGACTCAACGACCCTCGAGACCATCATCCGTCCTTGTCTTGCAGATCTCCCTGCGGACATCGCCATACCCTGTTTCTACGATATATTCAGCCGCCGGGCTAACCACGTTGTCGGCGACATACCATATTTCAATACCTACCGTACCTCGGACAAAACCATGGCTGTGTTTGCGGACATCACGCTCGACATGCTCGTCAAATCCAGGGAGAAGCCAGATGCCTACAATCGATCGCGACTGTTACGGATCCTTAAGCCCTTGCTACAGAAGGCATCTCCGAAGACGATTAAGGATACCCGGAAATTGATGTGCGCTTTCCTAAACGACGAGCCGGACATACGTCAGACTGCTTTTGATATGTTGCGCGAGCACTACGTGCTCGATTCTGAGGGGATTTCCTCGTTGTCGCTGGACTATCAGGCATCTGGTACGTCCCATACTTCCACACACAGCGTTTATCCAATGCTGAAGCGTACGCATTCCAGACATACACGCAATCCTCCGTTTTGCCCAGAGCGCCCTGGCCGACTCGCAACGAGATCGTCAATTCATCTTGGCGTGCAACCTCATCGTTTTCATAGTGTCATCGCGACACCTATCCGCAAACGAGTTCGCCCAGATGCGGGACAGCATCCAGGAGCTCTGGACATATCTCCGCGAGTTTTTCGAGGCGCCGAACCGGCTGGTCGAGCAGTGGATGATCCCCGCGCTCACGGGCCTCGTCCCGCGCGTGTTCGACCTCGCACGCAGGGAGCCGCAGCTGGTCCCAGAAAAACTTGTCGACACTCTGATAATCATTGTGAAGAGACTAGACAATTCGGATGTCGACAGGAACTGGGAGGACATGATGAGCATCTTGAGGAGAGTGTTGCATGATTACCGTGGCATTGATATCAGGAAGCACCGGTAACAGATGATTGCTTCCGCCTTCCGCTTTGGGTTGAACCACATATCCTATACATATCATGCCGACTTTGTTCAACCACACAATCTCGATATCTGTCTTGAGGCGGTGGGATAGACGCGCATTGTTTATACTAGGCGTCAACTCGGGCCTGCTGTATTTATAACAAGGACTGGTTGCCAATGGATTAGGTGTGGACATCTTTCAGAAATATACAGTGCAGGCAGTAAACCCTGTTACGATATCAGATATCAGACAGCACAAACCTATGAAATGAATCAGAGGAGGCTGTGGAGGCTGTGTGTGGCGCTTAGTATCAAATGAGCGCTAGTTTCATGCCACGATCGTAGCACGAAACCAGCGCCCGCGCAGATTACCTTTGAACCTGAGCGAACCGGGCGCACCAATTGCGTTCTTCTCCAGCGTATTGCGCCTGTAATGGCCGAGCTTCTTGATTGTCACCTCAATCTTTTGTTTTTCTGCAAGGACGGTGGTACGTATCCTCTTCGGTCCTTTTGAGTTTGATATTGCGAAGATCGGATACGACTCGGATAGCACCTGAGCAGGTGTCAGCGAATCACTTAATGCCCGTGGGATCCCATTCATTTTTGTGCTCTTCTGCTGTGTTAACTCCCCTTCTCCTCGACAGGTTCAGGGCCACCGGATTGAATTCATACCAGTGGGGTCCTGGCTGGCCGAACTACCTAATGCTGCACACCGTCAGCAGAGCAGGAGTATGAGCATCAGAGGTAGCCGGATAGTGCACGGCTTCTTCCAGGGCAACATCTTAAGTGCACGCAATTATATACATGAAACAGGCTGCTTGTTGCCACGGCGCACGGTCAGAGGTATTCGTTGCTAAATATCACGCCGGTATTCCGTGTATTTAAGTCACCTAGATGGTAATCTGCGCCGCTCGAATCTCTACCAGACTCGCCTTCGCTTCAGAACGGGGTAAAATGCGACACTCAAACGGCTCCAGAACGCTTTTCGAGAGTGTGTCAGTGCAATATTGTCAATACGCTGTCTGAGGAAATACGGGGGTGGCCGGGCGTACCTGACGATGAATTCTTTGAAATGTGCTTTTATCTCCCCATTCTCAGGCGGGTAGATATCAAATGCCGATAAAAACGTTGCAATGAATATAAACATGGAGTTCTCCGCCAGGAATCTTCCAGGACATACGCTGATAATGAGCATAGCCGTCAACTCCGTCTCCGAACAATCTAGTCGTCAATTGAACCTACCGACGACCGAAGCCAAATACCCAAATAGATGGGTCGACTGCTGGCTGCGAAGCATCCAAGAAACGGTCAGGCAGAAACTCCTGCGGATCGTACTTCTCGTTCGGCTCGAATGCGACTGCCCTGTGGGACCATAGCGAGTAAGAAGCGAGTATAAGAATGCTAGAATCCACTGACCACACGTTGGGAAGCACGACCGTGGACTTTGGGATGAAGTAGCCTTTATAGGCATCATCCTCGGAGCTCCGGTGCGGGATACCTGTACCGGCAAAAGACCATCCAATGAGCTCCGATTCTGAGATTCATGATACAGCCGCATACCCAGTGGCAAACTCGGGTGCCACCGCATCGTCTCCTTGATGACAGCATTGATATACGGCAAATTCGGCATGTCCTCGATTGAGGGCAAGCGATCTATCCCGACAACCCGGTCAATCTCAGCCTGGGCTAAGACTTGTTTATTTGGGCTCAACGCCATGGCCAGAATAAACGTAAGCACAGCTGAGTAGGTCTAGCATCTCTCAGCGGGAGCATCACAAATAAATCCGTCTGTTCTTACGGTCTCTGCTCCCGCTGTGTAGAGGTGAGTGGCTTGCATACATCACGAAGGAAAGCGATATACCTCCATACATGGCTCCAGCGGCGCATTTGAGTCTCTCGTCGAGGTTAGTGAAGTTCTCCGGGGGGGTCTGTCAGCAAACGCTGTAGCAGAGAGGGCGGTGCGGTTCCCGCTTGCTGTGCAATGTGGTGTGAGAAGATACGTGTCGAGAGGAGATATACATACCATCTCTTTCTTCACATGATCGAACGGCTTGTTCAGCAGGTCATGTATCACTTGTCGGTCATGTTTCGCTGCGCGTTGAAACGGAACCCATGATGGTGCGTATTTCACTGCCGTTCAGATCAGTCGAGTCTACAACGACTTTGGCTGGAAACACGATATACATATAGGCAAGATGTCGCATAAATGGGCACCTGGCATTGCCGCCCTTTGGCCAATCCTGTTGCCCTCCTCGGAGATAGAAATGAGCTGCAGAGGCCGTCTCAGTATGACATTGAGGTCGGAGAGGGCACATATCACCTCATCCTCGACATTACTTGGCTGAATACCGTAAGTGACGGATATAACAGTTCGTCCAGCAGCCCTATGTGTGGTCTTCAATTTTCAACCCAGGAATTGTCCGGCATTCCGTACAAACGTATCAGAGCGTGGAAATTCTCTGGTGTTTTAACCAAATCGTTTGCAAGTTCTGATGCAATATCCTCTTGCATTACGACAAAATCCATGATCGCAGAAGGACTCAGTGCCGCATGTGCTAGCTTGCGCTGGGCGCGCCATTCTTCGCCGTAGTCGGAAAGCACAAACATCTGCACTGAGAGTGTAAGTGATGTGACGAATCAATAGTGTCGTGATTTACCCTGTTCATGCCGACCAAGTCGTTGCCATAGGTGAGTATAGGACGATCCGAATACTTATTTGCACGTTTTCCAGAAGGTCAGTGATCGCCTCCAAAGAATTAACCACGAGAACGCTCTGACCAAGGCCTTGAAAATAAACGAGATTCCCTGGAAGTATGTTTATGATGGCGATCAATGGAGAGAACAAAGCACCACTCCGACACTGGCAATAACGCATAATATGACATGCATCCAGACATACCGTATGCTGCCTTGTATTCCGTCAACTTCAGCCAAGCGCTTCGAATTCCAATGTTCATGACGTTGCCAATAACGGGCATTGTGGGAGGCCCAGGCGGGTAGGGAAGCGCTCTTGCTCCGGATATGCTCAAGTAACGCCTCAATACATAGTAAGCAGTCAGAGTGAGCAGTACGATGCCCAGCTGCCCGCCTAACTCCATTATTGTCTCTGAGATGGATTCGAGATGGTCAGTGTGCAATCCTTGTTCCAAAGCTACAGATGTAGAACGTCCACAGCTGAGAAGCCTCGAGGGGGTATCAGACGGACGTAATTAACGTTTGGCCATCGCTTTATACTCACTTGACAGCGCTGTGGCGCCTCTGCATCAGGAAAATGTCGGTTTGACTTGGCGCCCTTTTCGAGCCTTTCCGGACTTGCTGGCGGCTGTCGCAGCCTTTCGCGCTCAGCAAAGCCGAGAAAGTGCATAAAAGCGACGCGAAAGGCGTCAAAGCGCTCAAAAGCAAACCCGATATTTTCCTGATGTGCTCTTACGAAACGTCAAGACATCTGTATCGACATGAATGGAGGCCTACTCTATTTAGGGTCGACTCCCCTTGTCAGTGATCTGCACCCGTGGAAACATGCGCGATATTGCCTCAATGAACGCGAAGCACCAGCTTTAACGATCTTTGGCGCCACTTGAGCAGAGTAAAGCATGACTGGAGCATGCCGGAAGCTGTCATAAGCGTGATATAAGCCGTTATCAAGCTGTCAAATAAGCCAATCCCTTATCTTTTGCTGCTTTTTTGGCTTTGGGTCAGATAAGTGACAAAAGAAGCGTGAAAGCACTACCAAGCGACTTTGACATTTTCCTGATGTAGTCACGTGGGGGCATCTCAACATGGTTGTACCACCGTCTACCCTTCGGTTTGACAGCGAGTGGTGGGTCCGGGTGAAGCGAGTCAGTAAGAACGCGCTCCCACAAAGGATTAATGAACCGCTGGACTACGGCAGTAACGCTCGCGTACAGCGCTGCATGCTTCTTCGGGTGTATGTTGTTGATGTATCCGAGCGGCCAGACGCTATCTTCCTCTGACACACGGAAGTCAATGGGGATCCCCTGGTGCTGCAATGAGGTGAACGTCGCTGGTTTGGACACATCCCCAAGATCGCTGCTGCACGCGAGATATCAGCTAACAGTGGGCACAAACACTCGCCCCGTGTCGGCGTCCTTGATAAGCGACTGGCCGATGCGGAAGCAGTAGAGCGACGGATGGTCGAGGTCGAGGACCTGTCCATTTGAGTGCGGGTGCCGATCCTTCTCTTCTGCAGGCACATCCTCGAGGACCGAAGCCGAAATGATGAGGTTCGACTTGAGCTCTGCATGGATAAGCTCGTTCGATCGGTATGTTTTGCGAACTTCGGTCTTCCACCAGAAGGTCATCCAATGTTCAGGGCAAGTGACACTACGAATTACACACCTCAATGCCAGTCGCCGGGTCGCGCTCGTGAGTGACCCAGTTGAGAGAGTCGAAGACCCAGTCAAGCTGCGCACCGATGACCCTGTCCCGCGGCCACTATGGGATAGGTTCACGCCGTTCAACCCAGTCACTATTGTGGTTCTTCGTCTCCCAGAACCCCCTCATCAGCTCATCGTCTCGCTCCTTGAAGCTTGAACTCTCGTCGCCACTTGATGACAATGGCCTCGTCAAACACCTTCCAGGACCAGCGCTTCCCGGACTTGTGTGCTCACGTGCGGTGAGGCGCTAACAAGCGACGGAGCATTCGAAGTGCTGCCCCCATTCGTAGTGGGTCCTGCGAAGGCGGCAGTTCTTAACCTAAGGCCTAGTTGTGTTGACATCCGGCACACGGACCAGATTTGTGCGTCACATCTCGAGATAGCTGCATTACAGAAGAGCCAGGAGTTCAACGCCGCGCAACCACCCGATGTTGTATATTAGCCTGGTCAAAACTGAGGATACGATAATAGTCGGTTGATAGCAATGTTGTAAGCAATGAGGCTCTGCATGGACCCACGGATTGAGCAAAACCAGTGGGCGACAATGTGAACCCCAGGACGCCGAATACGCAAGCTAATTGCATTTAGCATTCAGAGCCGAGAACAATTTGCAACAAGAGCAATACCTGGAACGCGCGCGCAAAAGCCGCGTGGTTTGGCGCCATCGTTACGAGGTAAGCCAGCACGCGCTGCTGCGCCGGGCTTTATACGTTGATGCACCATCCGTCTGATTGGAAGCCACAAGCGCAGGGCAATCAGAGGAGTAATGCAATATGGTTCACTCCCATGGTCATGGGAAGCAGCGCTCACAAGGCGTCACTGGGGATTCCGAGTAGCGCACAGACGAACAGTCGGCCCACAAGCAGCATATCTCCAGACATCAGGGTTGCGGCGAAACTGGGCGGGAGGGTGTCCTCGGTATGCGCAATGGGGAATTCAGGTAATGATTATGCCGGTCTCCGAAACATGTTCAAGGTATCTCTGGAGAGAAAGGGGTATGATTGCTGGTCCGAGGAGGCTAATTGACAGAAGAGTGCGTTCCGAACGACTATTGGATCAGTAATGTGACCGCCATCGCTATACACGCTAGGGCGACGTATGGCGAGAGGCGTTCTCCTGCGAGACGAAGCATGACGTCTGGCTCTCGGACTTGCATGAACCACACTGTGCTCACCTATCCGTGCTGACATCCAAAAGAGACCCAGAAATCTAAGCACCCCCAAATCCTCTGTCAGGGCATAGCGACACCAAAGCGCAACGTGCGACGCACCCTTCCTTGTTCCTGTCGATGAGCCGCGGCGTGACCGCCCGCACGTACGTGCAGGTGCATATCATGAGCAAAATGACTAGAAGGAGGGATTGAAAGTTAAACAGCGCAGACTAAAGCTGTATCAGAACAGCCGAACAGGAAAAGTAAAGGAACACGTACCATGGCGATTCAGGTCGTTCCGCAAGACGAGCTCGAGGTCGCGCGTGTTCCCCGCCACCGCCTGCCGCGTGGCAATTATTACGTAATCTCTCCATCCACGTCTCCTTGGGTAGACGCGCTGTCTTTGACTTGCTCTCGTCTTCACCGCCATGTACCATTCTTCCAAGCTTCAGGACTGAACTTATTGCCCAAGATTACTGTATCCGTTCTGAATGTTACACCACTCTGCGCTTCGTACGTCGAGTTGGAACGTCGAACTCGAAGCCAGCATCGTCTCTTCGGGCGCGCTAGAAAGCATTGGAACGTATGTGTCCGTGATTTTCAGTGCGCATCCTTCCATCCCTCCCGCTGCCACGTCGAGAGCCAGGCGCGGCAGGGGACAGGGAACCATGTGCCTCCGGCGTCAGCCGTTCATGTCCATTGAGCCCGGAGGGATTCATCTCGGCAGCTCTCTGTATTGGAAGCTCAGCACTGGTCTAGGACCCTGGACACCCTGCTCGGCGTTAGCATGTGCACCGAGCGGGAGGCAAATGGGAACGGGTGGAGGAGCATCAAGAGCGAGGAACGCGCGGGGGTGGTTGTGCGCCGTCGCCTGAGCTCTGTGCCTATCAAACATCGCTATCGTGGTGGACAGACACAGACAGACGGCGTAGGGTTTGGCGAGTATGACGGCTGGCATTGTGGTGGACCGCCTGAACCGAAAACTCTCTACGAGCAATCCCAGAACAGCTTCATGGCATCTGATAAAGGGAAGCAGTTCTTCTAGTCGACGTCTACTCGCAGATCACGAATTCTCTTATGCGTCTTGGCTACCAGTCAAATGCTCTGCGGTCATACACCGGCCTGTCCGCATCTCTGTCTTCAACAGCGTACCTTCTTGTGTTCCATTATTCCCGCAATGGGTATTCCGATTCCCTCACCTGTATGAAGCGGATCTCATGCGGAGGAAGTCTCCATGCGTCCGGCCACTTGTCTACTTCCAGGGCGGATGCGCCCACGAGGCGATCTCCACCTAGGTCGAAGAACGGAATCAACAACCTCTGCAGAACTCTGCCTGCGAAGTTCCCAAGACGACGCGTCGCGACGGGAATCGCGGTCATGGAGGCGCGAATACCGTACCGCCGCAGAGCCCGTTTCCGCAACCGGCCGCAAGTGGGCTAGCCTGCCGAGCGCAAGTGTCTCGGCGCATTGGTGGCGTTCGGTGGACCAGCGCGGTGATCTCTGCGACCATCGTGCGCGCACACACGCGGTGCCAGCACCTGGACATCACGTAAGACCAAGCTAATTAGCTTGCCATAGGCCCCCCCTATGGCAAGCTAACTAGCTTAGACTACATCCAAGCCCCTTCCTATGTATAATTGCTCAATAATGTTGGCCGCGACGCCGCCACCTCTGAGTCAGCCACCGGCGTTATCAGCGATCGCTTGATCGTCGCCTGATAAGAGCCGCCAGATGCTGATAACGATGCCGCCGCGTCGGCATTACCTCGGCAAGCCCGCCCGCCCTGCGCCTCCGCGCCTCTGCTGCGCCTGCCTTGGCGCTCGTCGCCGCCGACGACGAGCTCGACGTTCTCGCTCAGTTCCGCGTCTTTTCAGCCCGTTTCTTTTGCTATATACTAGATATAATGTACATATTATGTAGATAACAAATGTGCCATCCCTCGAGCGTGCCATGGCTGAGCGCTCACGCGCCTTCCTC
>KV722711.1:0-16436 GCA_001687445.1 Obba rivulosa | reverse complement strand
TTTGGGAGGCTGGCCCAAACGTCCGGACAAAATGGGGCCGATTTGGTCGGCCAGCCCGCGGTCCGGACAAAAGTCCCCCAAACAGCCCCAAACCTGTCCGGACATGGAGGGCCAAATCGGGGCCGTCCTGGGGCCAGCCTATTATGGGGACATTCCGGGGTCCTGCCTCGCGCCGGATGTGCACCTCAAAATTTCGCTTCCGGTCCCGCGCCCCCGGCGCTCGTCGAATCGGTCACCCAAAACTGGCGTGTCACACATCACAGGGGGTGTCGAACAGTTCAAAATGGTATAGTACTACTACAATCGATCAGGAAGTTCTCAATGTGTACCTCAAAACTATCGCACACCGGTGACCCTCGTTCTAACACGCGTTCGGTATGCAGGTGGAGAAGTCAACAGCTGAATGATAGATGATCAAACACGATAGTCACCTATCGTCAGATCCTGGACAGGAGGAATGTATCGGGCTTCGAATGCGAATGTACGTACCTCAAACCTATCGCACACAGGTGACCCCTCGTTCTTACGCGTGTTCGCTATGCATGTGGAGAAGCCAACAGCTGAATGATAGATACACAAACCTGGCAGTCACCTGTTATCAGATTCTGGACAGGATGAATGCACGAGGCATCGAATGCGAAAGTTCGTTGGACAGACTTGTTCAGCTAGCAGTCGGGGTTGGATTCTCCCGGCTCGTCATCATATCTGGTTGATGTCAATCACATGGTGATCCTCAATGGGCGCTGCCTTTATTGGACCCTAGTGAGCTCTAATGCCAGTCAAAATCGGCAAAGATGGGTGTTGAGTGAAGCTGAGTCTGACCAGTATAGTAGGGAGCCTGGAATATAGCGAACGACCTCTCGAAGGTAAGACTAAGTACGCAGTTACTAGCTAAGAGATCCAAGTAGTTTTCCTGGCTCAAGGAGGCGGTTGGCAATACGTTGCGTTGACTCGTGATTGCCCCCGGCTTCTAGAGATCCTGCCTGATTTGGAACCACCACCCGTCCAGTCATGGGTCAACCGGTCATGGTTTCGACTTCGACATCATGCACGGTCGAAGCTCTACTCATATCGGAGTCCCCTTCGCTGTATTATACTCTGACCGGCTAATGTTACTGTCCGATGGCATATGTCCCGGCTTACTACCGCTCATAGCCCAGACTTCGATTGCAGGACATGTGGAATGGGTGACCTCAGCCGACTAATTACACTAGAGTGGACGCAGATCGAACTCGAGGACACGTTTCGACGGCATGCAGCCGGGATCCAACAAGAAGCGAGCTCAGGTTCTGCCACATATAAGACCTCCGAAGATATGTCCGTACCAACTGGTAGTTCAGTCATTATCTGAACTAGTCGACGCTGTGCAAGACATCCTCGCCTCCGCTTCCTCGCTGCATCGTGTCTAGCCTGCTATATCCTTCATCATTAAATCTCTGGGCGAACGCATGTGAGTGGTTCCCTGCCTGACACGAGCCTGCTCATTGATTTCGCACCTCTAGACGTCGCAGGACATCAGTTCTTGACCATCGGTCGTCTCAAATACAACTGTAACTGTGAGTATCGTGACTATTCCCTTCGATGACCAACTAATCATGGCGAATATGTACTTGTCCGCTTTGTCTCATATCAGCATCATGTCGGGACCAGCGGACTCCTTCTCGATGTTTCCTGGCATCCACAAATCCTTTTCTAAACATGAAGCATCTTTCCGCGATTTTGCCGCGCACGTAGTCGTCGAGCGCACCATCCTGGAGGCTAAACGCCGTTTGCCCGCCACTCTTCCCGGCCCTACCATCCCAGAAGATCTTCAGGCAGATATAGCAGCCGTGGCTCAGCGTGCCATGCTACCCGTTTGTATCATTGGTGCCGGTGTTGCTGGTCTCTATGCCGCTATGATACTGGAGGATCTCGGGATCGACTACGAAATTTTGGAGGCTGGTAGCCGCATCGGAGGAAGAGTATTCACATATCGCTTCAACGGAGAGACGGGATACAACGCTGCAGTCAACACCCCGGCACGCTATGATTATTTCGACGTTGGCGCGATGCGCTTTCCCCGCATTCCCTTTATGCATCGTGTCTTTGACCTGTTCAAGCGGACCAGGACGGAGAAGCTCCTAATCGAGTACCATCTCCACACCGACAATAATCTCTCATACTTCAATTCCCGTGGTCCTGCTACCGACATCATCGAGTCCACCGCCGAGGATTATTTCCACGTGTCTACGGATAATGGCGGCACAGTGCCTCCCGCATATGTGCAGCAAGGCGTTGATTATTGGACTGGTGCTGTGTATGACTATTACAAGAATCTTTTCGCCAAGATGAATGACGCCAAAACCGACGAGGAACGTCAAGCCGCCTTTCAGGCAGCATGGAACGAGTTGGTGAAGCAGGACTTCCACTCCACTCGTAGCTACATGCTCTCTGGAAAGGAAGGAAAGCCGAGCAGCGCCCCTCCGCCCTACCCTGAGACAGTTGTAGAATGGCTGGAGACCTTTGATTCAGCCACTGGACTATACAACCAGTCCTTCGTCGAGAGCGTCATGGTGAGTCCTCCTCGAGCTATTCTCTTACCCAGAAGCTCACAGAGCGGCGCAGGACTCACTCGATTTCGGGTGGCCGTACCCGCATGTTCGGTCACCCCCAAAGAAGAACACAAGGGCTTCTGCGGCCCAGGCGGACGAAGAAGAATGGGATTGGGTGGCCATTGATGGCGGTTCTGACCACCTCGTGCGAGACATGGCACTAGGACTCAAGTCGCAACCCGTGCTGAACAAACACGTCTCGAAGATCGCGCGTGTCAGCTCGCGCGCAGGGACATACATGGAGGTGACGATTGCGGACCCCACTCCTGTGGTAAAGAAGTATTCGCAGGTCATCTGCACAGTCCCCTTGGGCTGCCTCGCTGTGATGGACACCGAGAACTGCGACTTGTCCTACAATCAGAAGCAAGCGATCCGCTCGCTCCACTATGACGCTTCCGTGAAAGTGGGCCTCAAGTTCCAGAAACGATGGTGGGAGGACCCGAAGATTATGCCCACCGGAGCGATCGTCGGCGGCCAGTCAAGCACGGATATACCGATTCGTACTTGCGTCTATCCCTCCTACGGCCTCGACTGCCCGGCTTCGACCCCTCCGCCTGGGGTCCTCCTGGCGAGCTACACGTGGGCACAGGATGCGCGGCGCTTGGGATCGATCATCTCGCCCCAAACGCCTTTACCAGATAATCTCGTCAACCTCACACTCAGCAACCTCGAGAGGCTGCATGGCATCTCGCGCGACAAGTTCGGACCCGTGCTCGCAACCTCTGCGTACAACTGGGAGGCGGATCCGCGCGCGCGCGGTGCGTTCGCGCTCTTTGGGCCCGCGCAGTTTGGGCGACCAAATGACAAGGAGAGCCTCTTCACGAGCTTGAAGGCCCCCGCGGCCAAAGGCAGACTCCACATTGCCGGCGAGGCCACATCCGTGCACCACGCGTGGGTGCTAGGCGCGCTCAATTCCGCATGGAGGGCCGTGTACATGGCGCTACTACCGTACGGGGAGGCGAAGAGGCGGTCGCTCATCAATAGATGGGGTATCCCGGATGAGGACACTGAAGAACACTTGCAGCAGCTCTCAGTTCTTGCGCTTTACGACGTATTGTGAGTGACAGAGTCTTATGCGATCGACAGAATGTCCTTTGTACGGCTATGAAGATGGGTATACTTCCCGTTCCGTGTGTCTCTAGGCCCTCCTGTTGTACTTGTATCTCGTGTATTATCAATAGGCTGTCAAACGAATGATGATTTCACCCAATGTCACCTGAACTGTGGTTAAAGTCCTCACGCCGAGAGAGGAGTTCCGCATCATTTTACTTTTTAGTTTTATACAGCTCCAAGAACGCTGCCTTGTCCTCCCACCCTAAGCCAAGCTTTTTCATCTTCCCAAGCTGCGCAATTAATAGCGCGCAGAGTTCAGCGAGCGGTTCATCATTTTCCTCCGTGAGGAATTCGCTCAGGAGGAATGATCCAGAACTTGGCGACTCTGAGGGCACAAGTAGACGAATGGAGGGGGTAAGTGGGGCTAGAGAAGTTGTGAGAGACCAAATGTGCGGGAGCGGGTTCAGGAATGCCGATGGTATTGGCAGTGCGAGGGTAGGCGTGAAAGCCGTCGGAAGGTCGTACCTATCACAAGCATCAGATTTCATGGACCTCTGTCAGCCCCCTGGCTATCCAAACAACTTGCACTTACCGCACAGACATCACGAACACCTGAAATTTGGTCACGGGCACCTTCACGCCGCGGAAGACCTCCGCAAATCTCAGCATACCGCGTCCATTGCTCGTCGTGCATTCGGGGAAGACGACCACGGGGCGGTCGGCTCTGCTCCTGATCTCTTCCAGGCTGCTGGGCGCCGTGCTGCCAGAGTGCGCGGGAGCGGGGACGTACCCCGTCGCGTGTAGCATTGAGAGCAGCGAGACGCGCCGGAAGCCGACGATCGGGACGCGCGGTGTGGGCGTGCGAGTGGACGGAGAGGAGATGGCAGCAGAGCCGGTGCCGGTGCGCCGTCCTGGTGTGCGCGTCACCGGTGTGGATAGGCGGGGTATTGCTTGAGGGACGTCAGCGGAGGATACTGGAAGCACAAAGATTGGATTAAAGCTGCCGGGCTGATCGTAAATGTGGACACGATATAGACGAACGCGGGGCATACCGGAAAGCCAGCCATAGGATTTCAACCCATGATGCCCAGTTCGAGACAATTATGTCTCCAGCCTGTGGTTTCCAGGATTCGACCTTCTTCGCCCTCCTAGAGCCGGCTGAGCACCCTGAGCATTGGACGCTAGGTAGATACGCACCCTCGTTTGCGCGTCACGATCTCCACCGGGATCCAGAGCACACCGACGAGCAGCAAAGTGAGCCGGACTATGATCGCAGTAAATACACGTGCCGCCGCTCTGTGAAGAGGTGGTATTGGTAGCTTTTGCCAGTCTCAGCGCTCGGACAATAGCCGGAATATAAAGCACACGCACGAGCAGCAAGCAAACTCCCTGGACAGCGACAGCATAGAGCAATCCGAGGGCAATGACCAGAAATGTTCGCACGAATCCTACGACATATCTGATAGGCAGAAGTAGTGTAGCAGCGGTGTCGGAGCCTATTGGCGGCACAAGTTTGATGAAAGGCTGGTGAAAAGCAGTTCAGCTCTCTGGAGGCAGGCGGAAGACGACACGCGTACTCGGATGCCTGTCCCAGGGTCCTAGTGAAAGAATATCGGGTTTCTGCCTATACGACAAACTTGTGAACCTGCCTGAAATCCCGAGAATTTCTCCATGTTGCGAAGTGCTGGCTAAGGTGATTCCGGGCGACCCTGCACTCGAGGCGCGTGTCGGCAAACGCGTCGAGCGCGTCGCCTGCGGTCCGCGGCGTGTGATAATGCGGCGTGTGGCGGTGAGCGGAACAGGCTCCGGCCTGACCTCACCACCATGATGCACCCGTCGTCGTCCTAGAATACCTGCCCACCTCTCTTCACAGCGACACGCACACACCACCGGCGACGCGCAACATGGCGGCACAGGACTCCCGCCTCATGCACCTCATTTCCGCGGCGAAGCACCACATCGCGAGTGCCCCGCAGCGCTACCGGAAGCTGAGCACGAGGATGAAGGCGAGTGCAACAGTCTTGACGCATCTCGTCACCGAATCAATTTGGCCATCCGGCTAGACAGCTCTTCATATGGGCGACGGCCTGTCTCTATCTCACTCTTGCAACTACCCTCATCCTGATCGGCCCGGACCGCATTGGGCAGACGTTCTACAACATCGCCCAGAAGATTAGCCACAAGCCTTTCGGCTGGGCTGTCTTACTCTCTGCACTGGGTATGTAGATATCATATTGCAAGCTAATAGTTTCTGGACCATTGTATAGTACTCGTCTCAATTCCTCCGTGCATCGGCCATACGACGACGGTCACACTCTGCGGATATGCATACGGGATGAATGGCTTTTGGCTTGCTGCTGCCGGCACTCAACTCGGTTCAGCCGTCTCGTTTGTGCTCTTGCGCACACTGTTCAGCAGGAGAATTCGGATGTGGACGTCAACCAATGACAAGTGGCAGGCCCTCGAGACCGTGGTGGTATGTTTCCCTTAGCATATAGTCTGCATTCGGCTCACCGAATAGCGCAGGCAGCCAAAGGTCTCCCTCTCATGATGCTGATCCGAGCATCACCGTTCCCTCCTTGGGTCTACTCAAATGCTCTATTTGCTGTAACCGCTCCTGAAACTCACTCGGGCCAGCTATCGCTGACCTACTGCATTAGTCAATAGAAGTGGTTTCGCTGTGGCAGTTCCTCGTCGCAACCTTTGTCGTTTTCCCGAAAGCTGTGCTCTTCGTTTTCATTGGGTCTCGTCTTGCACTGCTTTCGGACGGTGAGCGACGGAAGAATATGGACACGCGTAGGTCCACGTATTCGTACTATCATTCAGATGCTCAGTTTTGTTCAAGCGACGAAGATTGTGAATATCGTCATCACATGTAGTGGCTTCCTCCTTGCACTTACTTCTAGCTGGTACGTCCATCGGCCGTCCAATCTAGCTGAGCTCCTATGCTTATCCTTTCTCAGGGTCATTTATCGCGCTATGAAAGCGGAAATTCGGCGTCTGCAAGACCTCCCGCCGGAAGTTGACGAATTAGCTGCAGAGGCCATTGAAGACGCCGAGGAGGGTGCTCCGCTACTGCGCGGATTCTCCAATGACCGGTCCATGACCGCGGACGCCTGATTTTCCCTGTCAGACCCGATTTTCTTGTTGCAACACGCGCTCGGTGGACATGGATGGAGGGCAACTTAGATAGACGGCTATAGAACGTATCATATATAATCTACATCCAGCCACAGTGCCCTGGAAATATACGATGCGTGTGGTAGATACTGGTGTTGTGTAGCCAGACAGCGAGGGGGCTCGGGAAGTGGGGGGAGTGAGCAGCCGAAGCAGAGAGTCTGTGTGTGATTAGTGAGAAGATGGTGTTTGCGGCTCACGCCGAAACGATGGCCCAGTCTGGGGGAAGAGAACGGAATTCTTCGAAGGCGTGTTTAGTCGCCTGGAGGGTGTTACGGGGAAAGGAACGGTAAATTCACGCGACTTTTTGCTTGGAGACTTCAACAGTGGAATTTTCGAGGGACAGGGTGTCGGAGAACCTGGTCTCACGAATATCGTGGCAGCGGACGGGGACCCGGTGATGCCGAAGCCAGAATGCGAGTGAGAGTAGATTGCTTCGAGTTAAAAATGTCGACGATAGCAGCTATGTCGGTCGCGAAGGCTCACGCTATTTGACAATGAAATAGTCGTAAGTTTAGAATGTACCTGTGTGGAACTGCCGTCCCAGTCCTAAGTTGTTCGCCGTTGGGCGGGTTGCACCAGCATCCTCTCGAGCCAGTGAACTCGAGAGAATCCTCGGTACTCGCAGTGCCTCCAAACTAGGAGGCACTGACCTACCTTTCAACAAGCTGGGTGTCAGGACCCTACCTACACTTGGAGATATGCCACTGATGCCCAAGATTATCAAGAAGGCACGTCAATGGGTCTCCATTGGCAGCTCTGGCCTCTGTCTTGGATTGCCTTCATTCTTCAGGCCTATTTATAATGTTTTAGCACTGAATAATCAGCCAATAAACTCACTGGGATAATAACAATGTCCCCATGCCATCAGAATCACACAAGTTATGTAAAATTTGGCATTTTTATGAAGCAAGGGTGTAAAGCCAGCTGAATGTGCCACCCACAGCATGCCACTGGTCCTTTCCATTTTAGGCAAATTCCCACAGATTCTCCGTGTTCTACTTCTGCCGCATTGCTTCTGTGTCTATCACCTGAGCTGTGTGCCACTGTGCAGAAGGCCAGATCTTGGGGGGATAATTTAAATTCTTGGGGCACTTGCAGAATGACAAGGCCCATCTAGAGAACACCCCTTACCAGGTGGCAGCCTGCTCAGAAACCACTCGCAGCAAGTCTGCGGTGTTGAGCAACAATGGTGGGCACTGGTGTAATGGTCCTCGCGAAGTTCTACCCGGAGCCAAACTTTTGACGTGTATGTGCCGTTTCCACGCACGCCTTTACGTTCCGCTAACTCACATCTATAGATTATTTCAATTATGTTAACCCGAGGCCGACGGACTTCGAGCAATATTTCTTGCTTGAGATCATTCACACCATCCCCAAAGGCAGGTGGTACACAAAACACCGTGTGAGCAGCTGGTTCAGCCAGCGTCGACCGCGGCACCGCACCAAGCCGTCTCGCGTGGGTGAATTGTTACAATGTTGCCTCTGTACGGTGCTATTCGTGACGAGCTGTGTGAAGGACATGCTTCACTTGCGCAGGTACCAACGCAGTTCTTGCTCCAGGAACTTGCAAGGCGAGGTGTTGCCGCACCCGACTTTGTGATTGGACCGCCCGCGATGCGGCCGACCTGAGTCTGAGCACCGATTTCGATGACTTCGCAGCGCTCTTCGAGACGGATAGCTGCCGATGCAGGCATGCCAGCTATTAGGCACATAGGATAGCACTCATGCTTAGCGCGTTGTCTGTAATCGTCGATTTTGTTGCTGTGTGGCAGTTGGACTGCTTTCCGAGCGTCCCGTGTGATGAAGTATTCTCGTGAATTTATAGTTCAGTTATCCGCGCCAGAGATGAAGCTTCAAGTTCTGAACCACGCCACTAGTATTCGTTCTAGGGCTACAACGTGGCGCTTGTTGAGGAGAAGAGGAAAGTGGCACTGTAGATTGCCTATCCTCTAGGTAGCGAAGTGTCTCTTGAATGGATTCCACTTGGCAACACGGCGTGCGACGTAGGACCCGGGAGTACTATCTGTGACTTAGATAGACGGCTATAGAACATATCATATATAATCTACAACCAGCCATAGTGCCCTGGAAATATGTGATGCGTAGGTAAGGAATGCGATGTGCGATTGGTATACGGGTGACATGAGATCAGTAATAATGTAGGAACAATAGCGACAAGCTAGCACCAATGAGGAACAGGAGGATCCACTTTCTGCTGTCCCTCGCACGTCTCTTTGCCTCCCGCAGCTGCTGATTCCCCTTCTCAACAGTCGCGGCCGTGGCGATCGCGTCCTCATACAACTGCTCGGTCTGCTCCGTTTGCTTCGTGAGGTGCGCAACGAGCTCCATCTGCAGCGCGCTGATCTCGAGTAGGCGGCCCTCGGCCTGCTGCACGTTCGCGAGCGTGTCCTGCACGCTCTGTAGGATGTTCGCGTTCTCCGTCTCGAACTGCATGATCTGCGACGCGCTCAGCTCTAGCTCCTCCTCGTCTGTTTCGTCCAGCTCGTCCGGCAGCCCCGCGCCCGCGCCCGAGTCCGCGGGCCGCACCGTGGCGGTCGAGCTGGACGGATCGAGCGAGGCCGCGAAGCTCGACGCGAGGCTGGACGCGCCGCCAAGCCAGCTGCCACTTGCGGACGACGCCGCGGACGCGGGGGACGGCGTGTCCATGTACAGTGCCTCGCGTGCGGCGCCGGACCCAAGCGTGCGCGTGCGCTCGAGCTGGCGACGCATGCGCTCCTCCTGCATCTCCTTGAGCGCCTGGCTCGTGTCCGCGAGCCGGCGCGAGAGGAACCACGTTATGCTGGCGTGGTGCGCCGCGGCAAAGTCGGACGCGGCGGTGCTCGCGTCTTGGCGCAGCCGCGCGGGCAGGAGGCGCACGAGCGGGTTCTGCCGGCTCGCAGAGAGCTCGGCGCGGCCTGCGTGGAAGATGCTGCATGTTATAGAGTCAGGAGCGGGATGGGGATGGGCGGTGCTCACGCTGTTCGACTGCCTCGAGCTCTCTGACTCGTTCCGCACAGCGGGAGAGGATAACCCGGGCCTGCAGGTCGATCTGGTCCCGCTCTTCGTTCGTTAGATGTCGGATGTTGGACCACGATTGGTCTCCGCCACCAAGGTCTATGTTCCGCGACGGTTGTCGCGAGAGCGGCGCACTGCGAGAGTCTACATTCAAATAGGGTTTCCGGATAGAGGCAAGCATGCGCGATAGGTTGTTGATATGATTCAGCTGTCGTTCAGAGTCAGGAAATCATCACTATTAGCACATAGGGCCGGGGCGTACTATGACATACGCCTCATCAATGTACTGTTTCCCTAGCGCGTCCTGGCCCTCGCGCTGGCCGGAGGCGGAGGCGCGTTTCGGCGGCCTGCTGATCTTGCGGCGTTTCGATTCCGGAAGCTGAACCTGCTTCTCCTTCAGCACTTCACGGAACTCCTGTGTGCGCGCAACTGCAACCATCTGGACAGAAACTCAGGGACGTCAGAGAAACCAGGACGTCGTGGTGGCTGGCCGCGAGGTATGTACTTAATGGCCTCTTTGGCGCGCGTGTGCGTCGTTCACGGCGCCACGTGGGCGTTGGCAGGCGCCCAGCGATATTGTATAAATTGAAGCGCCGTGCAGTTTGCAACATACACCCACATGTACAATGCCCTACGCCTCCTCGAGACCGCTTATCTCGAGCAGGGGTCTATCGGTTGTGGGAGATTGACTGTTGTCCTTGTTTGAAGCGGGCAGTGTATCTCATACCACCGTTTGCTATAGTCTGGATCACACATCTTCTACGAGACATGTATTTGTTCCGGGCTATTTTAACGCAGTGTGCACTTCCTCTGCGGTGTGAATGAAACATTTGTCTGCCTATGGTGCCTGGACCACGAGCTTGGTCAATTTGAAGTCGTCTCGCGTGTGCAGAGCTGAATTTGTTTGCGTGAAATTCGGGTGTTTACCAGAGCTCGTCCGTGGCCGACATGTGCTGCACAGATTCCACAGGCGGTCCAGCAGCCTCACGCAGCCTCAAGGCCTCACGCTCGCAGTCTTTGTCGAGACCAGGGTCGCTGACCAGTGCGCCGCGTCTCCTGAATAGGCAGGGGCGCGTCGGGGGCCGCCGCACGCGAGGTGGTCCGTGCGCACGATGGCGCATGTATATAAACAGTGCCCTGGCCATCTTCACAGCTCATACTTACCTTGATGGCACGAGCCCCTTCATGTACCTGGGTTCGTGGGCCGTGGGGGCCTTCCATAGCACGGCGACCTTGTCCTCAGAGGGAACTTACGGTTTGTATAGCCTTCGGGTTATGCACCGTCTAAATATTTTCCTGTCCCGCTTCGGCCCTCGGGCTGGGCGGGCCATTTTTTTTGGTTCCTGCGCTGCGCTAACCCTAACCCTGTTTCATTCCCGGAGTGGCATATTTACTCTACAACTCTCGTGCCAAATTCAGAGCTGCATGTACTTGGGTGGTCGTAGGATCAGTCAGATGCACAATTTCCTCCCAAATACAATGTTCTGTGCACAAGTGTTTTGCAGTGAGGATATGTACGCAGTTTGCTGGTACAAGGACAGCAGTCGAGGTACAGAAGTGCGAATGGAGACATAATGACTACGACCCATCCCTGCTGCAGATGGAGCTTGGAAAGCAAAGCACATTAATGGGCCTTTCGACCTGGCTTTTGCCTCAAAAGGCCGATAACTTGACCGTGTGATGTCGATTGTAGGAGTTGCAGCCGCAGAAGTGATAGCAAGAAAGCGGAACCGATACAAGAGCCTTGCAGAAACAGTCAAACGTACAACAGCGCGCATACTTCACAAGTCCGTCCCGCATCACCGTATCGCTTCGAGAATCTCCATCGAGGTTACGCTGTTGCCACGGATAACCTGCGTAAAAAGCGAGTGGCTCATCAATTGTCTGCAAAGACCAAGCAGAGGCCGGCCACATACCACGGTCCCGATCGGGTGCTTTTGCGCCGGGTTTGTCTCCTCCAATGCATCATCGATAACGAGGTTCAGGAAAAGATCGTAGCCTCGCAATGTCCCGCTGACTTTGCGGCCACCCTGGAGATGGACGAACAACTTCTTGTCCATGAACTAAAAGGGAGAGATGGAGACGTCAGATACCAGTAACGAGCTAAGCACGGCTCAAGCATGCAATGCACCTTTTTGAGCTCGGGCTGGGATGCTTTGGACATGGCTGCGAGCGGCGATGGGGGTCGAGATTGGGTATGTGACGCGGGCAAGGAGGACGTTCAAGATCGACGTTGACGGCAATTCACACCAGGATACACACCACGTGGCCAGCATCAATTCCCGTTTAAGACATAGCGGTGTGGTCCGCTTACCCTTGCCATCGCTCCTCAACCATACTAGTCATACTCTACATCTCCCACTTGCTTTGGCCCTGTCTATACAGATACATATATAAATACCCGAGGCTCTGAGGCTCTGAACTCGGATTTCCCATATATCTTGCGACTATACCAGACGTGCAACTCAATCCGGACCCCTCAGCCCATGTGAGTAGCCATCTCCCCCGTCTTACCCCTTGAGCCTGAGGAATACACCACGGACAGTTCACCCATCACTGCTGCCTCACCTTCCCTCTAGCCATCTATGGCTTCCCCTCTCAATCCATCCGCAGCCTCTGGAGGAGGCAGTCCGGCACTACCGAACCAACCAGCTTCTGGCAGATCGAATTGGGGCAAGAATAACACACCTGGCTCCGCTTTTCGTGGAATTAGTAGGGGCCGAACACCTCGAGGTGGAGGGCGTGGCCCACGGGGTGGCCGCTCTGCCAGCGGCAAAGGTCCATCGTCCGATCGGCCTGAGGCCTCTGGTCCGAGATCGAACACAGAATCAGGAAAGAATGGAGCTCCAGCGGACATACTTCTAGCTCGCAGCTCAACGTTGACTCCCTCTGTTCCTCCAACATCATCTACTCTACCGCCGCCACCTAATAGCCTTCCTAGTCGGCCGAAACCCTCGCCTAGGAAGGCTCCGGAGCCAAGGCGAAAAGCTTCTGCAGGCCCCTCAGATCCCATTACTCCGACTACGCCCAATCCCCCGTATACTACGTCGACTCGTCCATCAACTCGGAGACGACGCTCACAGAACGGCGGCAAGCCGGCCGCTCCTGTGGCGCCACCGAAACCAGCCCCGGTGCCAGAGCCCAATCCCTCATCAAATCGTGCGAAGACGACGCACAGGGAGCCTCCCCCTCACATCCACGTGTCCGACGTGACGTATACGCACGGTGTCGCCCACGATGTGGAGGTACTTGTCGAGCATGTTCGCTCAATGGCGATCGAGCGACCGCACACACCAGGCAGTCACATCGACTGGGCAGGCGATGAGGATGACAGCCTGCCAGACTTGGATGATTGGGGCATCACCTCAACCTTGACCGATCGCACCAGTTCGTCGGACAAGGCAAGTGCTTCGACCAAGGACACGACAATATCCCCTATATTGGAGGACACGCTGAAGCCCTTGCCAAGTCTGGAGCTGAGTACAGCAGCCACCAGCCCGGCATCGACCAAGGCTGCAGACGAGCTTCTCGAGAGTGTGTCGGAAGCACCCGAGGATACCCCGAAGGCGGAGAAGGCGGAGGCCACCGAAAAGCCCGTGAGTGAGGCTGTTCCGCCGCAACCTGACAAGGACAAGCCCAAGCCGAGGCGGGCATCGCGCGCGAAGAACGTCAGGCGAGACTCGAAGTCAGAAGTGGTTGACAAGGCGGGAAATGGGATCAAGGAGCCTGCTCCTGAGCCACATGCTCCAATTTTCTCTGGGAAAGCCGCAGAACCTGCCAAGTCACATCCCGCAGAGACGGTGCCTAATACCTCGCCGGCGAAGATTGCGGCGCAAGCACCGCTGCACCCGTCGCTCCCTCCGAAGCCAACCGTCGCTCCAGCGCCAAGGCGCAATTCACGCGCCAACCAGACAGAGTTGCAATCGAAGCCAGTCCCGGGCCAGCAACCACCGGAGCCCAAAGCGACTGAGGTGGCATCCCCTTCTGTCGCGCTGAAGCCTGCAGTATCTGAAGAGCGGCCAGTCAAGAGCACGCCTCCCGAATCCGTTCTCGAGACGTCAATTCCTGTGCCCTCCACTGTTCGTTCCCCTAAGGCTGATGAACGGCTAGCAAAGAGTCTCCCGGCGGATCACGATCTACAGTCATCTGCTCGTTCGCCCGCGCCAGACGCGCGGCAGGCTAAGAGCCCTATTCCCGGACTGGACGCGTCGTCCACTCGCTCTTCTACCCCGGGGCACACCTCGAGCCACTCCGTGCCAGATGCGCGTGGTTTCCACGCCCCGCAGACGCGGTCGCGCACACAGGGCCGCCGCCCCCCACACTTCAGCCCGCCGGGCGACCACCTCGACGCAGGCCACGCGCACCACACGCGCACGCACTCGATGCCGCCGACAGGCCCGGGGATCGCGGCAGCGCATTCGCGCACCGTCCATGCGAGACCCGTGCTCACGGTCGACGCGATCTCCCGGCTCGCGCGGACGCTGGGCGGCAGCGGTGTGGGCGTCGCGAAGCGTGAGGCTGCGACGGTATCCGCCGCGAAGAACTAGTAGCGGGTTGCCCGCGTCATACCAATTAAATTTGTACCATTGGGTTTTGAATTTCTCCGCGGACCTTACCTGCTTTGGGCTTGCTGAACTCGCCACTCCTGCGGCAGACCGATACCCCAATTCATTGTTTTCCTGTGCTTCCGCTGTCCCATTGTCTAGGCCGAGATCTAATGTTGCTCTGGTATACTCTGTACTGTGTGCTCTGTGCTAGTAGCCCTGCTGGATAATTATACATTGTGCTTGTTTACGTAGTGGGTGGAAGAATGCATCGATTATCCGGAACTGAAGTATGATAGTTCGAGGCCGATCGCCTTGATTGGCTTCGAGCGGCTAGACAGGTTGGATACAACACCCAGACTCACCAGGATGTTGCGTAGACGGCCCTCCCAGAGTAAGGAGATGTCCTACAAAATCGAAATCAGAACGATCTTATTGAGTCAGGTGATGCAGCCTACAGTCGTTGTGGAAGCTTTTGCTTTTACGACACCCGAGACTTCGTCAAGAGCTTCCAATCTGGGCACGCCAGCTGTGGGCCCCGCCGCACTTTCGGCAGATGAAGGATCCGCAGAGGCCTTCCGACGCCGTGTCCACCACTCGGCACCAACAGTCCACTCGCTCTCGTAGCTGTACACGTTGAAATCGAACCGGGAGCTGACCGAGAGGTCACGAGAGACCCGGGCAGCATATGCCCCGGACATGTGACCTAGCATCGGGTTGAAGAGAGCCGTGATGGTGGTGGGAGGCTGAGAGGGAGGTCCTCGAGGATATGAGGTCGGTTGGGATCCTGATGAGTCGGGCAGCTCGAAAGATGGCGGTGTCGCATCAGGCAAAGTTGTGAAACGTATGCCCGTGGATACTAACTTCAATGTGAGCAACCGGCGAAATACAAATAACAAGATATATCACCTCCTGCGCTCTTCTCCTTCGCACTGAAGTAGAACTCGGCGCCGGCCGATATCCGGCCCTTCAGGCCCCCCTCCATGGCGTCCTCCTCGTCTACCCGCTTCGGCTTCGAGCGCATGCCGGGGAAGACAGACACCTTCTCGGCATCGTCTGCAGAGTCGGCCGAGCCGCCGATCTTACCAAAGTTGTGCAAGCACCGGACGCCCCACATTCCGTCCTCAGCACTCCAGGTGTATTCTGTGCACCACTTGCCGGTGTCGTGCTGGAGGCTGAGCATGATATTGCTTGAGGGCGCACCGACGGTGCGTGAGCGCTCCGCAGATAGACTTGACCGAGGGTCAGAGATTGCAGCGACCATGGCTTGCAGAGTAGGGCTGAGCCTGGTCGAGTAGAGTGCATCGAGCCTGCCAGTCGGGATATAGAGACGCCCATACAAGAGATAGTCTGTGAGAGCATGAAATCATACAAGCATGTCAAGACTTTATGCAAGACCCACCCCGCTTATCGACCCGTTCACCCGCCAGCCATTCCTCCTCCTTACCCTCTGGTCTGCGGGGCTCGTCATATACTCTGAATCGCTCGATCATATCCTTGAAGCGGACATCTTTGGAGCTCTTCACATCCAGTTCACATGACGTGAAAATGTAACCGACAGAGCCGTTGAGCGACGGCAGGGCGTTCAGGGAATACGTCGTCTTGAACAGCGCGTTCGGTGACTTGGAGATCGAAAACTGCAGCCCTCTAGGTACATTGAAGTCCAGAATGGCTGTCAGATGTCAGAAAATGTACATTGGATGCGGAAGTTTCTGCAACGCACCATTGGATGAACGAGTGAGGTTTGCGAACAAGTTGTCCTCATTCCATCCTGTACCGCGATAGTAGCTGCGGAGCACGTAAGACGCGAACGGGTGCATGGCCTTGGGTTCACATGCACAGTGCCTCGGCTAACACAGACGTCTCTCAGGAGTTCGAGCGTGCTGTTGTCGAAGACGCCTCCAGAGCCATAGACGTTAGACCTCGGGAAACGTGAATGACGGTAGCGGGGATCGCACGTACTGTACTCGTACGACCTTAGGCGACGGTCCCTGTCCCCGGGCACCCGTCGCGGTCGCCTAAGGGCCGGTCTGTCCCCTGTCCCCAGCCAGTC